>CM039680.1:92583432-92712984 GCA_022537955.1 Schmidtea mediterranea
ATATTACAAGTTTTTATTATTATTATTTTCATTATTATTTTATATAAATTTTCAACAAAGTATATAAAATTAATATTGAATAGAAAAAGTTTGTTCAATTGTGGTTCATAGTATAGAGGGATAGAACAATTGTAAATGTTTGTAAAAAGTTAAAGAAAAATTCTATATTTTTAAGAAAATATGTGCAAATAAATATCAAAACTAATTATGGCTCAAATGCATGTGTTAAACCATCGATATGTTACAGTGTTTATGGAAAAACTTTAATGAAAATATGTGTTATTTTTCAACAATTTATGAAATATTTATTTTATGGCTAATAATGTGTAGTTTGAGATTGTTAAGAAAATGTATATAATTTATGATACACACGTGTTTTTTGATTGAAATATGTGTGTTTGTTTTACCGATATAAGAAAAACTATGGACAATTTTTAAGAAAATACACGTAATTTATGATTATCATGGGATTAGAATTTGATTAAAGTTGTGAGAAAGTTGTTAAATTTGAGACCTTAAAATAAGATCTTCAGCAAATTGGTAAGAAAATAGTAGTTATTGAGTAATACTTATTAAAATTTTTATAATTTTTGACAAGTCTTGATAGATCTTTAATAAAATTTGTTAGTACTTTGAATAAGAATAACTGAGAATTACCCTGCAATGAATCTAATTTCGAAAAACATTATTAAAAAGAGTAAGAAAATAGATAAAATTGTAAAAAATCATAGGAGTTTCCCATATTTTAATGCATTGTTAAAGGCTTCGAGTATGAAAAGAATGTCTATTTTACAATCATTTCCAACTTTTGTTGTCGATGATTTACTCAAAATTCTATTAAAAGTAGTCAGAGGTAAAATTAAAATCAGTAATTCTAAAAAACTAGTACTGAATAAACATCGTAAGCCTTTGTTATCACTAGTAAATAATAAAAATCGTAAGCAAATGAGAAAAATCATATATAAACAACAAGGTGGTTTTATTGGAGCAATGTTACCATTAGCATTATCATTATTATCACAATAAACGATGGGGCAATCATTACCTAATGTTAAATTAAAATTTAAATCATCTTGTTGTAATGGAGAAGATTTGGACGAACCCAGAAGACGAAGCAGGTTTCGGTGGAGTGGCAAAGTTAAAGAAAAGAGTCCCAAAGTCGAAAAAGGAAACGCAAAAGTGGTTGTCAGATCAGCTTGCGTACAGTTTAAACAAATCAATGCGGAAAAGATTTCCAACGAGAGCTTATAAAACATTCGGTATTAATGATTTATGGCAAATGGATTTGATGGAGATGATACCGTATTCGAAAATTAACAAGGGTTATAAATATATTTTAACGTGTATTGATGTTTTCAGTCGTTTTGCTCGCGGTGTACCAACAAAGACAAAATCTGCAGAGGAAATATCTAAAGCAATTAACTCAATGTTTAAAAATGAGCATCCAGACAATTTGCAAACCGATTTAGGTATTATTATTATTATTATTATTATTATTATAATTATTAATATTATTATTATTATTATTATTATTATAATTATTAATATTATTAATATTATTATTATTATTATTATTATTATTATTATAGGCAAGGAGTTTTACAATAGTAAAGTTAAGCAAATCCTGGATCGTCTGAAAATAAATCATTATTCTGTACATTCTCAATACAAAGCCGCTCATGTTGAAAGATTTAACCGGACATTGAGGGATAGATTGAAGAAATATTTCGTGCATCAAGGTAATAAAATATGGATAAATGTATTACCGAAAATACTTGTTAGTTATAATAATTCATCACATCGAGGTCTGAATGGTTTGAGACCCGTAGATATCAGCTCGAAAACATTAGCTAAATCAGTACGATCTAAAACAGTTGCTATTACAAAACCAAAATATAAAGTTGGTGATTACGTTAGAAATAGTAAAATATCTGCTTCACCTTTCATCAAAAATTTCGATAGTAATTGGAGTGATGAGGTATTTCAAATTACTAAAATTAATACTAAACAGAGTCCTGTAATGTATGTTATTAAAGATAGTGATAACAATTTAATACAAGGGAAATTCTATGAACAGGAATTACAAGTTATTTCCAAACCTACAGTGTTCAGAATTCAGAAAATATTGAAAACTAAAATGGTGGGTAAGGATAAACAATACTATGTCAAATGGCATGGATATCAAAAACCCTCATGGATATCATCAAAAGACCTAGTAAAATGAGTTTCTATACAATTTTACCGAGTAATAGTTGCCCACTAATCCATCCGGAAAATCAAGCAAGTAAATTTATTGTTGATCTTCAAAATCCCATTTATTTACATGGAAATTGGGAAGTTGCTTTGCAAGACTTTACATTTGTGTACAATACATTCCCATTTTATAGTCATTGTAAAATCGGTTACAAGAAACGTGTACCCAAAACATGTAGTGGTATTTTCTCAATCAATAATTTTGAACGATATTGTCATATTCCGAATCAGATTTTAGATGAAAATTGTGGCATGTTTTTCAAAGATGGATTGAATGTTAGTTGTGATTATAGTCCATTTACAATAAAGTTTGAAAGTATTGAGGATGCCAAGCGAATGGGTTGTGATAAGCTTAGCATTGTTGTTCCTGGTACTGAATACCTAATACGTTTCAAAACATTTGATGAAAAAAAAGTGTAACAATCGAAAACATCAAAATATCACTATCATATATTAATGAAGTTGAAGAGACATTTACATTTACTAATGATTTATATATTGAAACACTTGAAGAATTACATAAATATATTTCATTCAATTGTTTACATATATTTAAAACTATTGAATTTGTTAAAGATGGATTATGTAAATTCAGTCTGAATAATAACATTTGTGAAATTACATTTGATAAAAATTTGGCTAATACATTGGGATTAGATAAGCAAACATATAGGACAAGTGCTTTTGGTGTACGCAAACCAAAAATAATAAAACTTCATAGGCAAATGTTCATATATACTAACATCATCGATCCTATAATTGTTGGTGATTCTTTGGTTCCTCTTTTGAAATCTGTTTGGGTTGATAAACATGACCAGGATGAAGTTGTCAATATAAATATCGATAATCCCATGTACTTACCGGTATCAACATCATGTATAAACAATATAGAAATAAATATTCGTGATGATAGCGGTAAATGGTAGTGATGATGATAGGAAAAAGTGGATTAAAGGATCGAAATTATTTACCATGTGCTCATCATTACAACTCGATTTTATGGATCAACCGAAATATTTACTCCCAGGTGTTAATGTACACATTAGATTGAAAAGATCTGATTCGGCATTATCACTAACAAGTGCCACCACAACACCAATTCTTCAATTAGTTGATGCAAAATTATTGGTAAGAAGAGTTCGTGTTGAGCCTTCTGTATTAGCCGGTCATCAATTGGGGATTAATTCTAAGCATGCAATATATCCATTGAAAACAAAGGAAATTGTTCAATTTGCTATTGCTAAGGGTTCAGCTTCTTTCTATAAGGAACAAATATTTGGAGATAGAAGAATGCCCAACTTTATATTGGTAACATTTCAAAGTGAATCTCAATATAATGGATCATACTTAACATCGAGCTCAATTTTCAAAAACTTTGGTGTAACATCGCTAACTTTATCGAAAAATAGTGATTATAGAGAAACATATACTCAAGATTTCGAAAATGATAATTATTTTTATTATTAATATTTTTATATTATTATTATTAATATTATTTTTATTATTATTATTATAAATATTATTATGTGTTTAATTAAAGATAATGCATCATCACAAAGACAGTGCATGATAAGTGCATGATCACAAAGACAGTGCAAGATAAGTGCGTGATCATCACATGATAAGTGCATGCATACACAAAATTGAATAAAGAAAACACATGCAAACAAAAGTATGTATGTGATTTACAAAGAAAACACATACAAACAAAAGTATGTATGTGATTTTACAAAGAACGCATGCAGTCACAGTGTAGACTGCATGTGTTTTACAAAGAAAACATGTCTAAAAATCTCTCACCTATATGTGTGTATTGCCTAAATGTGATTGGCTAAATCCTGAAAATATTATTCTCTTTATAAGCATTGACAAATGTAGAATTTGTCACAATTATTTCAAAATTTTACTCGCGGGATTTCAAAAATTTTAAAATGGAGAACTCAAGAATTTTACGCCAATTATTGGTCGATGAAAATGGTAAGGATTTTTAATTTATTTTTAATTTTATTATTATATTTTTCTAGATTGGTATACTTTAACAGAAATACAAGATCAGTTAGATCGTGAAAATGATGTTATAATTATCGAAGATGATGGTAAATTTTAATTTTATATATGTTTTATTTATAAATTATTTTAGAAGTTATTTTAATCGAAGATACAATTGTTATCAGCGATAGCGAAGAGGATATTATCGAAGATGGTAAATTTTAATTTAATTTTATTATATATTTAAAAAACATTTTAGTTGATTTGGATGCAGATGATCATCATAATGCCACCGTTTTTGGAGATGCCCCCATTTCTGGGGATGACAATAATTATGCCACCGTTTTTGGAGATGCCCCCATTTCTGGGATGACAATAATTATGCCACCGTTTTTGGAGATGCCCTCGTTACTGGGGAAGATATGGAGGACCTCTCTTCTATAGAGGATGATGATTCGTCGGAATCAGGAGATAAATGTTAGTTTTTTATTTATTTTTATTTATCGAAATTAAGTTAATGATATTTGAAGTATTATTAAAATATTACATCAAATATCAATAATTTATAATAATTTATAATAAATTTATAATAAGGATCTATTTATTTCAAAAGTTTATGATAAATATATTTTTAAATTGATGAAATTTAAAGTATTATTTTAATAATACTTCAAATATCATTAATTTATAATATATTTTAAAAAAGTATTATTACTGAAACATATATTAACATAATAAATTATAACCAAATATAGTTGAACAAATAGTTTTTGAATTATATAAGCATTTTTATTATAGATCTTACGTAATTGAATTATATATATGAATTATATAGGAATTATTTTAATAGATATTTTATTTAATAGTTTGCAGTGAGCATGCAAATATTATTGTATTTAAGGTTTTATTTATTAGAATTATTTAATAGTTTGCAGTGAGCATGCAAATATTATTGTATTTAAGGTTTTATATATTAGAATTATTAAATAGTTTGCAGTGAGCATGCAAATATTATTGTATATAGGTTTATTTGTTAGAATTATTAGATATTTTATATCATAGTTACTTTATATAGGTTTTTAATTTAATATTTTTATTAGGCACTTTTTATCCAAGATATTGCATCTCATCATTGCAACATAATGAAAGTTGCCATGAAGAAATGAAAAAATATTACCGCCATAGATTTAATGGCATCAACTTTTTTATCTGCGCCATATGCAAAACATCCCAGAACATTAAATATAAAGAATTTTATAGGGAACATGGGGTTCATTTAAATTCTTTCAAGTCGAGTAAAATAAATATGTTTAAGAAAATTAATAAAAATAACGTCGATATTTTGAATATACTACAAAATAAAAAAACATCAAATAAAAAGAATAAAAGACCTGCTGCACCTATTAAAATTAATATCCCAAATAAAATAATTAAAAAAGAAGTCATCGAAATCAGTGATGATGATGACTCTAATATTAATAATAATGAAAATATTATAAATAATATACCTATTATAAATAATGAAAATACTATAAATAATGAAAATATTATAAATAATATACCTATTATAATTAATGAAAATACTATACCTACTATAAATAATGAAAATATTATACAATTCGGAGGTTCTGTATTAGAGAATGAGCCGAACATTTCAGTAAATTTAAATGGCGCTATCAAAACTTTACGTTTTGATATATCTAACGCGCAACTAATTACAGTAACTTTAACTGAGCGAATCAGTAATAAATTAATTTTTGAGATAAATAAAATGGAGAGCGTTAAAATTCAATTCGCGATATTAATTAAATTTGAAAAAGATGGCGAGATCCGTGACAATTATTTTTCAAATAATGCGGAGACATTTTCAGATAACTTTTTAAGTGAAGGGGTTAATAAGCTTAATGAAAAAATAGAACAATTCACCCATTTAGGCAGTGGATGGCGTGTTATTAATATTATGGAAATTCACTTTATTTTAACAAAATATGCTCCTATTAATCGTTTGTCTGGACATAAATATATTAAAACCCTTTCTGCATTGAAAAATAAAGGAGCCATAGTAAATATAAAAAACAACGACGACAAGTGCTTCCTTTACTCTATTCTTTATTTATTAAAGAAAGATATAATTGGTGAAAACCCCCAAAGAGTCTCTAAATATACCGAGTTTTTTAGACGAATTAGAGTACGATGAGATCACGGATTGTCCCATGAAATTAATAAACATCCCAAAGTTCGAAAAGAAAAATTCGACTTTAAAATTAGCAATAAATGTGTTTTCGTACACACCAACTGTTATAATTGATGAGGTTCCAGATAATTATGTCTTTCACCATCCTCATTTAAGTTTGATCCATAGAAGCAAAGTCACTGACGGAAACCCTATTTATTTATTACTACTTGAAAATAATGATAGATATCATTATACCGCTGTGACCAATATCAACTGGTTAATGAATTGCCATCAAAACCCTGACTGTAACATTCAAATTAGATGTCGTTGGTGTCCACATTGCCTTAATGGGTTTAGATTAGATAATGCATTCAATACACATGTTGCATTATGCGCCAAAAATCAGACTGGCACAACCCTATACACGCTCCCCGAAAATAAAAATTTAGAATTCCTAAATTATTCTAAACATATCACCCCACCTTTTGTGATTTATGCCGATTTTGAATCGGTTTTACCTCCTGATGATAGACATCATCAAATTCATATGCCTATTGCAGCAGGCCTTTTATTAATTAATAATTATACTAACACAAAATCATATTATTACTTTTACGGACTTGATTGCATTCCTGATTTTCTTAAGAAAATCGAGGAAATTGCAACTGAAATTGTTATTCCGTACTATGATTCGGAAGGTGATAAATTGATAGGGCCTATGTCTTTCAGTGAGGTTCGACAGTTTAAATCTTGTCGAACCTGTTATTTATGTAAAAAACCGATTGTAAATCCGGTTAGAGATCATTGCCATTTTACTGGTAATTATCTAGGGGCAGCTTGCCGAAAATGTAATATAGCTCGTAGGATTTATCGGTTACTACCTATAGTCTTTCATAATTTAAGAGGGTATGACCTTCACCATATTTTAAAATATGGTCTCGATCGCTTTCCTTCATGGAATTTAGATATCATACCGACCTCTACAGAAAAATTTATTTCATTAATTGTTCACATTAACAAATTGGCTGTTCGCTTTATCGACAGTATACAATTTGTTAATTGTTCGTTAGCTAAGGCTGTGAAAACGCTAACTTCTCTTCCATTGACTTCGTCTGTCTTTCAAGGTTCTATAGTCGACTGTAAAGGTATTTTTCCATATAATTTTGCTGTTTCGGAGGAAGTTCTTGAGACTACTTATGAGTTGCCTCCAATTTGGAAGGGCGTAAGTGAAGATGAGTACGATAGGGCACAACTAATCTGGACGCAGCAAAACTGTAGGACTTTGCGTGATTATATGTTAATTTACCTTAAACTTGATGTATTCCTCCTTGCGGACTATTTTCAACAATTCCGTGCCAAGGCTATTGTTTACAATGGTCTTGAACCTCTAAACTTTTATGGCATTCCGGGTATGTCATGGGCTTCAGCGCTTATGACATTAACGGAACCCATTGAACTTTTACAGGACATGGAAATGTTCAATTTTTACGAAGGTGGAATACGGGGTGGGTTAACATTTGTTAACAAACATTACATTGCTGCTTCGGAGGATACAGAATTATTGTACATAGATATAAATAATCTGTATGGTTGGGCTCTCAGCCAAAGTCTTCCTTACGCTGATTTTACTTGGGTGTATGATGGTTTGGATGAGGTTTTGAATGAATGTGCGAATGTTGTGGATATTGAAATCCTTCCATATGGATATACTATGGAAGTTGATATCGAGATTCCAGATAATTTACATGATTTTCTAAATGATTTTCCGATTGGACCGGAAAAGATGTGCCCACCAAATTCAAAAGTTGAGAAGTTAATGCAAACGCATTATCCTAAGAAGAACTATGTTCTTCATTGGAGGCTTCTCAGGCTTTATCTTTCTCTCGGGGCTAAGGTTACACACATACATAGAGCTATTAAATACAAGCAAGCTCCTATTTTTAAACATTATATCGATAAAAACACTAACTTGCGTGCAAATGCAGTTAGTGAATTATATAGAGATTTATTTAAATTGTATAACAACAGTCTGTATGGTAAATCTGTTGAGAACCTTAAAAAGAGGATGAATTTGCGATTATGTAATTCAGCTGAAAAGTTAATTACATATTCGTCAAAACCGGAATTTAGAAAAACAATAGAGATTACTGATGATCTTTTTGCCGCTCATCTTAATAAGGACTCAATATGTTTGGATAGACCTAGTTATATCGGTCAATCAGTTCTAGATTTATCCAAACTACGGATGTACCAGTTACAGTATGTTGAGTTACAAAAATATCGTGATATTTACAATTGTGATATCAATCTAGTAGCGGGTGATACAGATAGCTTCTTTTTGGAGATAAAAAATTTAAAATTAGAAATTTTATTAAAAGCTATGATTTCGGATGATCTGTTAGATACATCAAATTATGATCCTTCTCATCCTTTATATTCTAGACGACTTGACTCGGTTATTGGCAAGTTCAAGGATGAGAGTAAAGGATTAGGATATAGCGAGTGGGTTTTCTTGCGCCCTAAATGTTATAGCTTGCTAGGAAATAAATCAACAATGCGAGCTAAGGGTGTAAAATTACCGGGTACCGACATTAAACACCAATCATATTTGAATTGTTATAATAACAATAGTATTATGTCGGTACCTCAAACTAGGATAGGGACCCGAAATCATCAGATGTTCACTTTTAAAAATTCTAAAATAGCATTAAATAATCATGACGACAAGAGAGCTTGGGTAGGGAAAAAACTCGAGTTTTGCATATGGTCATTATAGAGGGGTTGATGTCCTTGATGTTGGTGGTAATATAATCATGCCTGAAACCGATCCAACAGTTCGCAATCAGCAATTTGATGAGATATTTGAGAATGTTATTGATATTTATTAACAAATTTGTATATAAAAATAAAAATTGTGAAAATTTCTCTTTGGTATTTTCATTTGTTATAATTTATTATTATTATTTTTATTAGCAATATTTTCATAATCAAATGCCAAGCGTGAAGAAACGTGAAATAAAACTTGATATTTGTTTAATTGTATAATTAATAATTGATTTACTTTTTATGAAGTTGTTGTTTTTTTTTATATATAGTTGTTTTTATATAGATGTTTTTTATATAGTTGTTTTATGTATTTGTTTTATTATATATATATATATGTATTATTAATAAAAAGTAATAAAAATAATGATAATAATATTTATAATAATAAATAAAAATAATAATAAAAAGAATAATAAATAAAACTTGTAATAAAAATTAAAACCTGTAATAAAAATTAAAATATGTAATAATAATAATAATAATAAATATAATAATAATAAAAATAATAATATTAATAATAAATAAAGCTTGTAATAAAAAAAAAATTAAAACATGTAATAATAATAAAAATTATAATCTTAATAAATAAAACTTGTAATAATAATAATAAAAATTATAATCTTAATAAATAAAACTTGTAATAATAAAAAAAATAATAATAATAATAAAAATAATAATAAAAATAAAAAGAATAATATTAATAATAATAATAATAAAAATAATAATAACAATATTAATAATCTTAATAAATAAAACTTGAATTAATAATAAAAATATTAATAATAATAAAAAATAATAATAAAAATAAAAAGAATAATATTAATAATAATAATAATAAAAATAATAATAAAAATAAAAAGAATAATATTAATAATAAATAAAGCTTGTAATAAAAAAAAATTAAAACATGTAATAATAATAATAAAAATTATAATCTTAATAAATAAAACTTGTAATAATAATAAAAATATTAATAATAATAATAATAATAATAATAATAAAAATAATAATATTAATAATATTAATAATAATAATAATAATAATAATAAAATAATTGACTTGATTAAAACAAACAATTTAATTTAATAATAATAAAATAAATGTACAAAATATATACTACTTATTTTTATAAGTAGTAAATTTAAATTTAAAAATGTTTAAAAATAATATGACCTTGAGAAATTTTGAATGACCTTGAGAAATTTTGAATGACCTTGACCTACTTTTGAATGACCTTGAAAAAATATGATGAGTCATCCAATGACCTTGACCTACTTTTGAATGACCTTGAAAAAATACGACGAGTCATCCAATGACCTTGAATGAGTCATGGTCTTTGTTTAAATGACCTTGAAAAAATATGATGAGTCATCCAATGACCTTGAATGAGTCATGGTCTTTGTTTAAATGACCTTGAAAAAATATGATGAGTCGTCCAATGACCTTGAATGAGCCATGGTCTTTGTTTAAATGACCTTGGAAAAACATGATGAGTCATCCAATGACCTTGAAGAGTCATGGTCTTTGTTTAAAATTAAAAATATATTATAAAATTTGATGAGTCATCCAATGACCTTGAATGAGTCATGGTCTTTGTTTAAATGACCTTGAAAAAATATGATGAGTCATCCAATGACCTTGAATGAGTCATGGTCTTTGTTTAAATGACCTTGAAAAAATATGATGAGTCGTCCAATGACCTTGAATGAGTCATTGTCTTTGTCTTAAAAATTTTTTGTACTTTTGGACTTAGAAAAATTTGCTCTCAGCGTGGGGGGAGGGGGTACTGCGCTGGATGTGACATGTGCTGGATGTGACACATCCCACTACTTTAGTGTGATGAACATACCTGAGTATTATCACTAATGGTGTCCATTCTTGGTTATATTGTTGAAATTGCTACTCTAATAACATAATTATTACCTTTTTATAAATGGGGGTGGGTTTCTTTACTCCGCCTCATATGTGATTTGTGTATGAAATTACTACGCCACACTTTTTAAATAAAATTTTCAACTAGTAGTAGATACATGATATTACTTACTAAAAAATAAATTAATAAATAATTTTTAAGTCAACTATGAACTTTCCAATAAAATGACATTAGTATTTTAAATTTTAATTATCCAAAAACAAATTTTATTTATTAATTATAATTAAAATAATTTACAACCCCCAAAAACAAAAGAATATTTATTTTATAAGTAATTATCAAATTTCAATTTCTAGTACTAGAAAGAATTTCAAATTCCAAAGAATCTAAGCAGAATAATGAATATATTACAAGTAATACCTTGATAATTTTTAATAATCATTGATTTAAAACTTAGTTAAACAACAAACTGGTACAACTAAACGAAAGTCTACATCAAGTAAAAGTGGAATAACAGAAAACCTAAATTATACCCTTCGTGAGATTGAGTTAAAGGGTAATCGCGTTGAGTTGACGAAAGATGTATCTCAGAAGAAGAAAAATTTATATCAATGAACAGTTATCTATATAAAGAAATCACTCAAGATTTTTTGTAAAAGCAAGATAAGTTACTTCGGAAAAATTTATTAGAGATTGTATATGACAAGTCCCATGAGTTCATTTATCTGAATTCTATTAAATGAATTCAAACACATGTATGGACATTAAGTCAAGTATGGGTACAAAGTCATAAATGTACAATTTTTATGGGTACAAGACGTTTCAATACCGAGGGTCGTAATGATTGTCGTTCTTTAATCGATAAAATAGTTTTAATGTTTTACAAAAAAGTGGCGATGAAAATCTTAAAAATATTCATAACATATAAAGTATAACATATTACGATAATTTTTCCATATCGAAATTAAATATTCTCGAGACGAAGTTGTCTCTGAGTAAGACACCAAGCACCCCCCTCCAGTCACTCGCATTTTCTTCCAGCAAATCACAAACAGCTTCACAAGCTAGCTTCACTGCTGCTGGTGGGTTCTTCATTGTTTTTAATTCAAATATTTCTTTTCTTTGAAGTTTTTTAAGGTCTATAAATTAATATTCAAAATAATAATAACAGTAATAATAACAATAACAATAATAATAATAATAATAATAATAATAATAATAATAATAATAATAATAATAATAATAATAATAATAATAATAATAATAATAATAATAATAATAATAATAATAATAATAATAATAATAATAATAATAATAATAATAATAATAATAATAATAATAATAATAATAATAATAATAATAATAATAATAATAATAATAATAATAATAATAATAATAATAATAATAATAATAATAATAATAATAATAATAATAATAATAATAATAATAATAATAATAATAATAATAATAATAATAATAATAATAACGGACTGTGAAAAAAGGTGACGGCTTTTAGAGTAAAAATAATGAAATTTATTAAAAAATCCATTAAAATTTTTTTTCTGTATTAAATTAAAATTCAATATAAATAAATGCTGAAAACCAATTTTTGAACACTGGAACTAGTACTCAGGTTTGTGGTTTTGTTTGTTTGATACTGCAGATTACCACACGTAAATTTTTTCTAGTGTTTTATTCTCCTAAATTGTAATGTTAATTTTAGGGAATATTTTGTTTTTATGAATTAAATTTTACAAGTTTATTTCTATCGTTTATTTATTATATTTATTGCTCGAGGAAGAAAAGAGAATTAGCAGCCCTAAACCCTTGTGAGAAGATGACAGAATAAATGACGATTCTGAGGAAGACTTTGCGCAATGCTAAGACTGTAATTGCCCGTTCAACCGCCACATGCGTAGTTTGTTTTTAACATACGATCTCCAGTTTGAATTTCCCTGGTCTTTATGCAGATCACAGATGAAAAACTCTTCGTCATTTGAAAGTTCACACACAGATAAGGTTCAGATAGGGTAAAACCAATCAATGGTAAACTTGGTTTTTGCTGATTACTCCTATAGAAATATTTTTCTAGTAGAAAAGCGATTGATAAAGTAACATTAACAAGTGTATGAATGTCACAATAAATCAAGTATCTGGAAACAGTAAAAGGAGGGAGGAACGCTGAAGAACCTTTCGGAATACACTTAAATCTTAATCGAGGGAAAGAGTTATAAGTACTGAAGCTAAGACAAAACGTGCACAAAAATTCAGAAATTGTCTATGATCAAAAATCCAAAACATGAAATAATGGCGATAGCCGTGAGTATAATGGACTGAAGTAAGTCTGGTTACATTGAAGGCGTAGAAACAACAAAATCTTATTAATTAAAAATTTAATACAGGTGAAAAATCTGGATTTTCAAAATTAAGATTGAATGAAGTTTATTTTGAAAAATGTTTGCTGAATTTGTATGAAATTGTGTCATAGCCGTTTATTATTATTGAAATTAAATTCTTGGGATAATTGTTTTAATAGTTGTTTATTGAAATAAATCCAATTCAAAAACTAAATTATTAAGAGTTTGGAATTCACTGATTGCAATATAATTACAACTGACAATAATGATGAAAATTCTATTTTGGCTACCTTGGTAAGACATTATCAACAATAAAATATGAAATAAAATTTCTGGGAGTGAATCAAAGTGTTTAGTATGTGTTAATGACATGAGCTGTTTATCACTTGACGTACAATATAATATACATCAAAATAAAGCACAATGTAATGGTTTGAAAGATTTTATATTTACAGATCAGAAGCTATTTTCAGGCTTAATAAAAGTTGTTGACCGGTTTTGTAAAATATAAAAACATATATTTTCAAAAAGTTTTCATTTATTACCATAGGAAAAGTATTTTACTAGGCATTATTCATGTCTCTTAAGGCATTGTTGACAGATTAAAATATTACTAAAGTAAAATAATTAACCATTTTGAGCCTCAATTAAATCATTTTCTTGTTCCTTGATTTTAGCATTCAATTCTTTTCGTTTTTTTGTTAATTCGAATTCTTGGATTTTCAGGGATTTATGAGAATTTCTATATTTACTTTCTAGTTTTTTCGCTTTTTTCCTATGCTCATCTATAACTGCTAGTTTTACAACAGATTCTGTTTGGAATTCTTTTACTTCCTTCACTTTTTGTTCTAATGTTGATTCAAGGAACAACGTCTAAATAAATTTGAAAAAATAATTTTTAATACTTTACAATTTAATGCTTACAAATATTTTTCTTATTTCTTATTTATTTTTTATTTTTTATTTTTTATTTATTATTTATTTATTATTTATTTATAATTTATTTATTATTGATTTATTTATTTATTATTTATTTATCATTTATTATTTATTTATTTATTTATTATTTATTTATTCATTATTTATTTATTTTTTAATTATTTATTTATTTATTATTTATTATTTATTATTTATTTATTATTTATTTATTTATTATTTATTATTTATATATTATTTATTATTTATTTATTTATTATTTATTTATTTATTATTTATTTATTTATTTATTCATTATTTATTTATTTTTTAATTATTTATTTATTTATTATTTATTATTTATTATTTATTTATTATTTATTCATTATTTATTATTTATATATTATTTATTTATTTATTATTTATTTATTTATTATTTAATTATTTATTTATTTATTTATTTATTATTTATTTATTATTTATTTATTTATTATTTATTTATTATTTATTTATTATTTATTTATTATTTATTTATTATTTATTTATTATTTATTTATTATTTATTTATTCATTATTTATTTTTATTTATTTATTTATTATTTATTTATTTTTTATTTAATTATTTATTATTTATTTATTTATTTATTATTTATTTATTATTTATTATTATTTATTATTTATATATTATTTATTATTTATTTATTTATTTATTTATTTATTATTTATTTATTATTTATTTATTATTTATTATTTATTTATTCATTATTTATTTTTATTTATTTTTTTATTTATTTATTTATTATTTATTTATTATTTATTTATTTATTTATTATTTATTTCTTTATTTCTTATTTCTTTATTATTTCTTTATTATTTATTATTTATTTATTATTTATTTATTTATTATTTATTTATTATTTATTTATTATTTATTTATTATTTATTTATTTATTATTTCTTTATTATTTATTTCTTTATAATTTATTTATTTATGAATTATCGTGTTATCATGTTATGAATTATCGTGTGGCCTGCTATTTTAAGTGTTGAGTAAAAACGATGATTTATCATTTTGTCCGATTTTATTTTGACAGCAAATCAGAGTTGTCAAATGTTATGGACAAAAAACGAAAACATTTAATAAAAAATATTTATTTTGTACAAGTTTCTTTATAATTGTGCCGGTTATAAGGTAACGAAAATATCGTTATTTTACAAGCTAATCGCACAATTCCATCAGTATGTGAAATATTACGTCCATAAAACTATGAATTATAATGTATACATATATATTTACAAAGTAGAAAATTATTCTTTAAAAAAAATTTACGCAAAACTCCAATTATCTCAAAAGAAATCTTATATAAGTTGTTGAATTTAATCATCTTCACTCTCAATTTTATCATCTCTGTTCCTATATTTGTCTACATAGCTAATTAGGTGCAAACGTTTCTTGTATTACTTTATAAAATTATAAGCAAAAAATATTTTTATAATTATATACTACTCTCAAAATGCCTCAAATAGTGGAAATTTTCAACTTATTTCTTTCTTTGGTTTACTGATCATGGGAAATATTTTTTGTGCATTCGGTCGGGTATTGCAAACCATTTGAGACTGGAAATCATATTTTTAAAACTTTCATTATTGAGATTTTTTCTACAGATATTCTTACTTTGGAATCATCAAACATTTTCGCCAACTGTTCGCCAACAGTAGGGAGTTGTAACTATAATAGTATTTAAAAAGTTGTAAAAGGTTAAAATTTCTTCAACAGCTGATACTTTGTGATCCAAAGAGGAAAATATTTTTATGAAAAATTAAAGGCAGATTTGGAACTATCACCTATAAACATAGTTCCTGTATGCTTTTGGCTTTGATTTAAAAGATTTAAACTTTTTTACAGCTCTTCAGTGAACATAGAAACCATTTGGCAACCTTGGGGTAAATAGCGTTTTGTTATAATATGCACTTTCAAATGGTGCCTTCTTTGAAAAATGTGTTTTGCTTCAAAATATTTTGGTGAGTCTTTAAAAATGGTTTGTTTAAATATGGATTTTAGTAAATGATTAAAAGATGCAGATAATACACAAAAAATTTCAACCTGATTCATGGAATCTCTCAATATTGAGCTTCCTTCTTTGAGTCTTGAATACTGTTCCATTTTTCTTTTGATAGCTTTTACAAAGATAATTTGAAAGTTTTTAATGAATCTGACAAAATAATTATCTGACAAAGTCAATTTGATGCAATTTCTTGTCAAAGTCAACAAATCGGCATTTAAAAATTCCACGAGAAACTTGTGGACATCTGTTAGTGCCTTTACTATAATGCTTTTGTCTTTTATGATTGTTGTAAACATTTTTTTTCCTTTGAAAGAATTGTCTAAAAGATTCAAGTTGTCGATTATATTTGAGAAGCATTGATTTGCTGCCTTAATTATAAATGATCCATGAAAAATATTAAACATTAATAAATATTATTACATGCCTCTTGAAAGCTGGCATCATTCCACCTTCCATACCAGATAGTGTGACAGCGGTTCAAGAGGGCTGGAGAATTTATAACTTCATTTCTGTTTTTATCAAATTCGGAATTTATTAATAAAATGACATTTAATCGCTCTTGGATAAAAATAGACAAAATATCTTTTTCTTTGATAAATTTATTGTTCAGTTCTTTGGCCTTTTTCAAAATTGATTCGTATTCTTCTTTTTCGAATAGGTTACTGATATCTCCCTGACCTAATATCGGACTTACCTTTTCAATTGTGTTGCCAGTTTCAAATGAGTTGCACTTGATCACTAATATCACTTTCTCATTTTCTAATATGATTGATCGAATTGTTTTCTTCAAACTTGATTCAAAACTGTCAGACTTATCAGAAGAATGAAGATAAATCTTTTCAAGTCTAACACCGCAAATTGTCGACAACATATCACAAAGTTGTTCTCTTCCGCATCCCTCTTGTCCAATAAGTGCAATATTTGAATTTAGCGATTTATTGGTCATGCAAGTGAACATTTTGATCAGGATGTCTAAATTTTGATCGGTAATCAAAAAATCTTTATTTGCCGATTTTTGGATTTCATTCAAAATTATCTCTTTCATTTCAATAAAAGATTTTATAGACGCATGATTTGAGGGTTTCAAGTTTTTATTGAAAAAGGCAACGTATGAAATTGGTTTTGAAGTATTTTCACTGACCTCTTTGTTAATCTCCGAAAGGTATGGCTGAAAGAAATGTTCGACTTGATGCCTATCACTCATCGAAACTAATCTGTCACCAAAGATGTGTATTCCGGTCGTGGCCCATATTTGTAAAATCTCTTCATCTTTGAACTTTGACGTATTAATCAATTTGAGAAAGGTAAAAACCCAGCGCGAACAATCTCTAAGTGTATATATGTAATGATTGCATGATTTAGTTTGTAAATATTCGGATATTTTCAGGAAAATATCCACCGAACCCAATGTTAATTTTTTATGTAAATTTCTAGATTCTGTCAAATGTTGTTCAATAATATTACCATAAATTTCTAATAAGGATTCTTTCGAAGGACTTTCGATTCGTATTAGTAAAACATGCTGCAAAAGACGATTTGGCAATTCAATTCTCCCCCCGGTATTTGGAGGATTACAGGCGGCAATAAAATAAATATTGTCAGAAATCTTCACTAGTTCACTTTTATAGTGATGATAGAAACATTTCTTTTCAAATAATTCTCTTAGAAAGAAACTCGTATTTTGTATTTTATCGTTTTCAGATTTTTGTAGAGTTATCTCATCGAAAAAGAAAACTAGCTGGTCAATATTGGAATTTTTCGGAACCATTTGCAAAGTGGGAATGTCAAATTTAGAGACCTCGTTCGAGATATTTTCATATTCACAGTGGATATCGAAAAACCGAATAATATCGTTGGGAATAGTGTCGCATGTGAAATTCAGCTTCATGATCTCAACCAGAGACTGGGATTCAAAATAGCTGTTCAATAATAAAATTACATAAAATGTTTTACAATCTAATATTTCCATTACCTCATTATCCCTAAACTTTTCCCGGTACCCGGAGAGCCACAAAATATAACTGGTAAGTGAAGTTTTATTGAAAATTCGATAAATTTGTGCATTTTAATAATAATATCAGTCATAATAATGACATTTGTAAAATTCACCTCTTGTATTTTATTTTCTTCATTTGTTTCTTTATTCAATTTCAGTTCTGACCACTTGATATATTGGTGTTCATCATTTAACTTAAACAAAACTATATTTTAAAATTTATTAAAAATATTTAATTATATGCACTTTAAATAGTGAAAAGTTTGAATTTTTATATTGTAACATTTATTAATTCACTCATTTGTAAGAAATTTTAAAAAGACATAGCTATTGTGAGGATTCAACGCTTTGAGTACGGGCTCCTTTTATATACAAACACTATTTTTATAGTGAAACAAGTATATACGGAAATTTGAAAGTTATCATTGCAAATTTGAGCAATTGCTTTAATTTATTTTAAATAAATCTCTCAATATCTAATTAATCATTGTTTGTTTTAAAAATGTATAATATTATCGAAATTCAAAATAGGTTTATGTATTTATTATTAATTCTCGTTTTATTTATATGTTAACACAAAATTTACAATTTAACAAAATACACCTAGCCCTCGATTTCCACGGTTTTGGTTTAACACGATTGAAGAAATGCGGAAAAATTCAATTTATATTACACTAGTTTTCAGTTTAACATGGTCACAATAAGCTTTGAACAAAAAATTTAAAACAAAATTAGAATTCAAAAAATATACACAAGTTTTAATCTCAGTAGGCAATTAATTTCATTCATCTAAGTAAACTAATATATATTAATATATATCATCAACACGTATTTATATTTTAATCTCATTTGAAAATGTAGAATATTTATTTGTGTTTTGCATTATTTTCCAGTCTTTATGACTTATATGAATGCTGCAAAGCAAGGTTTGAAGAGAAAGATAATTTATTTGGAAACAAAGATTCAAATATTAGATAGATTTAGGACTAGAGAAGGTTCAACATCAATAGCAAAACATCTTGAATTGAGCAAAGCAACTAATTGTACGATTTCGATTTACACAACATTTTTGAGGAACCAATCTACCGTGTAAATCGAGGGCTATATTTAAGTTAAAAAAGAAACAAAACCAGGATTAGTTTATTTTATTAATAAATCTCTGAATAAATATTGACCTGTAGAAGAGAATATCTACATTGCTGCTGATTCTACATCTGAAATATTCAACATTGAGAGTCATGACAACATGCTGTATTTTGTGATTTAAAAATTCAATATTCCCATAACATTTATTATTAAAACCTAAAAAGTAGCATATTATACAACATAATGTAAATATTCTAAACTAACCGAAAATCCGCCAAAATAATTTTGGCGATCTATTGTTATTTTAAAATGCCAGTGTCAACTTTTCTCTGACACGATTCAGCCTAACCTGATCTAATCTACCCAAATCTAAATCAAACATACCTCTTACAATATTTAGCATCTTATTTTCGAATTCGAAATGGTGATTCTTCATTACTGCAAAAGCTGGTAAATTAAAATTTTCTTATTTAACTTATTCTAATTCAGTACAGTGTAATTGTCTTAGAATTGGTTCATTATGAAATTCAGTATTTTTCTTGACTATAACTCAGGCAAAACGATTTTATTATTATTAGATTAGATATAAAGTTTTTTTTAGTTTTCTCTGATTATTTTATGGATTATTTAATTATTTAAAATTTTGGAAATTTTTTTAAAAAAATTTTACTTCTGTTTTGTTTTCTTTAATTATTTTAGAAATTTAATTTAGCTATTTCGTTTGATATATGTAACTAAAATAATGATTTTGAAAATATTTCAAATTATTTCAAAATTTTTTATTAAAATATTCAGGTATTGAAACAGTTATTCCTATTTTGTTTTAATGAATAGATTTATTAAAAAGAACTTTTATTATTATGGTTTTTCCCTCTGATTGCTTTCATTTTTCAATGACATAAATAATTTTTTTATTATTTGACTTTGATCAGTAATGATATCGATGGTTTATTAATTTTCACAAATTTTCGGCACAGCCTTTTTCAAGTGATTTATTGGAAATAATAATTTTTATAAAAAAACACTTTGCATGCCACATAATAAAATATGTTGGTCTAAATGTTTTTTAAAGTGAAATAAATGTAATAATGAAATTAATAAACTATTACTTACCCATAATTCCGAAAGATTCAAGGCTCCAAACAATTCATCATCGTTATTCAAAAATGTAAAATCATCAGTAATGCATTTTGTCATTTCCGTTGAATCTTGGGGGTCTAAATCAGCCATCGTTGCGATTCTGAGTGCTTGGATAATATTATTAATGATTATGATATTTATTTTATCAGGGCTCTTGACACATAGGTTTAAAATATCATCGAATTGGGTTTCAAAATATTTTAAAAACATTTTTAGACTCGCTGTTTGTTGAAATCTCATGACGTGAGACTTTAATTGAGACGCAAAATTAATAATGTTTAAAATCTTTTCTTTCTGAGAAATTTGATTGGACAATGTTTCAATAATTGCGGCCTAAATTAATGAATAAAATTAATAATTATAAATTATAAATTTACTTCTTTTTCGTCGTATGAACTTTTACATTTATGCATAAAATGACTCTGAGTCTCAGTGAATAAATGTAGAAATAGAGATTGGGGCACTTTATCAACATCAATGTATAATATGTCGCAACGTGATATTGTTGATTGAGTGGCGTTTTTAATGGAATCTGTTTCGATAAGTATTTTTATATTTGGGGGGAAGTTAATAGTTTCTCCATTTGACAAAGTTAACTTTTTATTGTCATCAAATAAATTGTTGAAATTCTCGATCCAATTCGACGAAACAGAGCCATCAAAAATTATCCACAGAATTTCTAACTTTTTTGGATTTTCGTTGTCATTTTCTAAATTTTCAACCGAAGAGTTCATTCTAAAAAAAACAATAAATAAAAAAAATAACATTTTATTTTTTTTAAACAACAGGTTTTCTCGCTGCTATTCAAATTAAAACGATAAAATGTAAATATAAATTATTTATTTGTACTTTTTTGATTATTTTGTTTAAATTAGAAAACCGGTTTTTTCATTGTTTCTCAGATTACACCTAATGCCGTTTTTATGCGAACTTTTTTTACACGAATTTGATTTAACACAATTAAAATATATTTTACATTCTGTTTTTACACGATCTAAATTGATTTAACGCGGTTTATAGAAATTTTTTAATCAAATTTTATTTAGTTTTTGTTATTTTTTGTCAAATTATGATATATTTTTGTAGTTTTTGTTCACTAAACTAGGAATTGTTTAGATTTTTCTGTCAATTTTTATCAAATTATGAATGTTTTTATTTTTTCTAAAATTATTTTAAAATTAAATTTTGATTTTTGTTCTAAAATATGTAATGAGTGAACTTTTTAAATAAAAACTTTGCGTAAAGAACGCTAGGAAGATGGATTTGCATTGTATTTTATTCACAATATTTTACCTCATATTTCAAATGTAGAACAAATTCCCTTATTTTATATGGAAACTGTATCTTTTTTACGTGATTTTTATTTACACGATTTTTCACTGAACATATCTATTGTGTAAAAACCGAATTATTTATATTCCCAAAACATGTAAATATTTACTTTTTTATTATTTCTTAAATCATTTTCATAAATTTTAAAATAACCTGTCAATAGTGAAATTATTTTTAAAATATAATTTAAATAAACAGGTAAAAAGATAGAGAAAGAAAGATTTGTTAAATTTCGTGCAAGAGTGAAATTAGGTGTACACTGCAGAAACGGCTTTCCTAGTTATTTATTTGAATTATATTTTTCATTTTCTCAATCAACTCCTTTAAACATTGAAATATAAAGAGGAAAACAGGTTTAGTGTTAGGTGACAAAGAAATATAATTTTTAAAATGATTGAAACCTACGATCAAAGTGTGATATTTTAAATGTATTTATTAAGTGGACTTTTCAGTAATCTCTTCACGTCATTAATATTACATCAGTTCCGCCTATAGATTTGTTATAAACTATTATTTTCTTATATTTAGGTTTAGTTTTGAAATGAAACCTAGCACTTCTAAATAAGGAGTTGAAATCATTATTTAAATCACCGCGCGGCGCCTCTAAGGCACCATATAAGCGGTAAAATGTTAAAAAGTATGACTCACGAAAAGGATTGAATTTTTTTTATTTATTTCAAATTTTATTTATTTAATGATACCTGCGAAATAATTTCGGGATGACCCCGTCTGTCCACTCATGAGTAGACTCGTCAATGCTTCCTAGCAGAGCCTTATTTCCTATAACTGTTGGATTCAAAATAAACTTATTAATAAGCCATTCTGGTCTGTGAATCTTGTAAATTTCAAGCAATGTTTTCCAAATTAAACTTTTCCCACTTCCACTTTCTCCATATAGAATAATCGACTGATGATATTCCAACATTTGATGCAATTGTTTTAATTTTTCCAGAAAATATTTATCAAAATTGGGATAAAGTTCCTCCAGCAGGACAGAAAATCGGTTTTCATCACTATTAAAAGTCTCTAGTGAAAATATCTCCTTCAAAATATCGGTAATGATTGACAAATCCTTCAGTTCAAGTCTCGGCAAAACAGTGATTTCAATTGATGCTAAGATACACATTTCTTCAACAGAAAGAGAAATCTGAAATAAAAAAACGATAAATTACATTCAAAATTTCCAAATGTGGTTTTTCATTGGTTTCAAAATTGAAAGAATTGTCAGCAATTTCTTATTGTCGCGAATTTTACAGATTCTTACATTTCAAAAATAGGACCTCCGAATTACATAAATAATTATTGTATTATTATCAGTAAAGAATGCATATATTCAGGATCGTTGCTCACAAAGACGATTGGAGTTCAGTGCCCAAGAACGATAAATAAATCAACGATTAAAACAAAAATATTTTATATTTGTATCTATGGTTGATATTTTTTATAATGTATTTGGTTTCAACTTGAAACCAAATCTTAATTTATACAACTGTGACTTATATAATGAAGCCACTGTCAATATAGACTAAACTAAAGATGAAAAAGAGCTTGCGAATTGTTTCTTAAGTAAATGTTATTGCACCTGTTTCAGTTCATTAAAAGCTTCTAAAATAGAAGTTTTAATGAACATCCAACTACAATTATGATAAGATTTAAAACACCGTTGATAGGTTTTATCGAAATCAATATAAATCTTATGAATGCATAATGGATCATGATATTTTTCATGTAATGTGACTTCCAGCTTCTTGTGTGATTTATATGAAATTTCACAATAACCTTTAAATGTTTGTAATTATAATCACCAAACTGATTGCATAATTCTATCATATACAATCGTGAACTCTTGGTATCTCAGTCTACAATGAATTATTATCTTGTTGCGTCTACTTTATTTTCTAATTCAAATTATCAGAGATCTAACATATCAATGAATAAAGATGCCCTACATCCTTATTAATAATTCTATGAAAAAAAAACTATTATAAAGTGAAATGTTGCTAAAATTCAATGTAATAAAAGCGAAGATGTTTTAAATGTTAAAGAGACTGAATTGGATATTTTAGAAGAAAATTTGTTGAATGTGTTTATAATGAAAATAAAGATTATGATTTAAAATTCGAATTGTATATAAGCCTGGAAGTGATAAAATTCTTCAAATATCTCAGCAAAATCAAGTATTTTGTCAAATTATTATTGGAAAACTTCTCATGTAAATTTTGAATCTGGAACTTATTATTTATTTCATCCCGCTGCTCTCCATAAATCCTTTTTCTATAGTCGAGAAAACAAAATAAATATGTCTTCAACAGAACTTGAACATTTGTCTCTGTAGATGATTATTGCAACTTTAGCTGTTCCATTACAAAATAACCGAGTTAGTTGATCCGTTGTTAGTAGCTAGCGAAATTACTAATCCAGTTAAACAAAAAACTTAATTTATGTTGTTTAATCTTCTAAATCCTCCGACTAGAGCAGTAAATGCTGAAATAGCAAATTTCTTCAAAACTCTCAAATCAGATCATAAACCGATATCTTTGCAAAATATGCTCCTACTTTGAAATTGTTGCGCGAATTCTGTAATTCCCTACATAAACTAAAATAAGTTTGATACATTAATGATGGCATCATGGAATGAATTAAATCTTTCTGGTGTGGAAGGTTTATTGAAATTCAAAGTCAATTTTACTGAAAATAAAGAGCAACTTAGCCGTTTCAAACTAGATTATTGTGTCTTACCGATAGGTCCCAAACCTGTTAAAGAAAAATTTAATATTAAATTTTATCTTGAAATTAATATTGAAATTTAATCTCAAATAAAGACCTTAGTTATACCGCTTATATTTTCAATTAGTAATAAATTATCTCAATTTGCCCCAGTGATGCACAAATTCGTCATAACGGAAGGTAAAATCAAAAAGCAGCACTAAGCAGAATTACATTGACAGAGGTTATCCATCTGAATTATCGCTTTAGATTAGTCCGGCGAAAGGATGAAATCTGGAATTGTAATCGAGAGTTTCGAAAGGACTATGTGAATTTCACTAACATTTCTTACCTGAGTCCTTTGATTAGCGAATACATTTTGCCGGTGAAATTCAATTTATCGGTTGCAAGCCTAAAAGTCGCAAAGGATTGAAAGAGGAAGTATCAGTTGTTATGAGTAATTTCCAATCTCTCGATGAGTTCTATGTGCAACCGATAACCCAATTATCAATGAGAATCCTAAGTTTATGTCGAACACAATTGCAGATTTTGTGGAAACTAAACGCCAAGGATCTACTGTTAATGACGAGGAAACAAAGTTAAGGAAATCCAGTCGAAACAACAAGATAAGAATTTTTAAATTACATTCAAAATGGTAGGTTCACGTACAAATTGAAGGTTATCGATATTATTTTCACCCGTTTGGCTATTTTGAATGGACGTCTATTGCATGATTAATAAAATTTTATTTGTTTAACTGTTATTTGTTTAAATAGTGGAAATCTTATTATTTGTTTAATTTACAATGTTTCACTTTTCGGAAATTTGTGATACTTTATTTTATCATTTATTTGTTTTGTTTAGATTGTAAAGTTGAAATTTTTATAATAAAAATCTCAAAAGTTTATTAAGACACAAAAAATATTATTCTAAATTGTTCACCAGGACTTGATGTTAATTAAGGTTTTCTTTTATCGGTTGCAATAAACATATTTACGGAATAAACTTTATAATACAAGTAATACATATTAGTTTGAAACTGAAAGTTAGAATATTAGAATATATAGTTATTATTGATCTGAATTTTCCACGTATTGAAAGTATGAATGGATTTTTTAATGTGTTGTGTTTGTGTATTAAAACAATTTTTCTAATACTTTCTCATTTTCATTATTCATTCAAACAAATTGCTTTAGGGCATCCAATATCGATAGTATCAATTCCGAGATCTCGGAAATATCGGACATTTTCTTGTTATCGAAATTTCGATATTGAAAAAAAAATTATTTTAACAGTTGATTTACTTCAAACCAATGAATTTTATCATAATTTACAGAGAAATTTCATCGAAAATTCCCGATTGCCAATGTTAAAAATCGGCTCAAATTGTGCCTGATTTTAGTAAGAAATCTTGTAGTAATTACAGTTCTATAATTTTATTTAATCTTTTCTTAGTCAAAGTCACCATGTCACAATTTCAAGATTTCAAAGGAAGCGAAGACGAAATTTCTGTGAGGTTTTATTTTTTCAAGACAAAGAAAGCCATCAAATCAAGTTCAAAAAATGTGAAAAGATACTGAAATCAAGTAGTGACAGTACCACTGGTCTACATAGGCATCTGAAGACGATCCACAAAATTGTTTTTCTGAAAATAAAATTGGCTACAGACTTGGAAGCATCAACGTCAGCGGTTTTACAGCCACTCAAGAAAATGAAAACAGCAATTACCGACTTTTGCCAAAATCAGCGAGACAACACATTGCCTGCGATTTTGTTCAGACTCGTTGCCTTGGACGGACTGCCCTTCAGCATGTTAATCACTTCTGGGGAATTGAGAATGTGACTACAGGCTGGTGGGTTCAAATTTACAAAATCAGCAACCACAATTCGAAATATGGTGTTGGATTATGCAAACGCCCTTCAAAAGATGACGAAGTGTGAGCTGAATCTTCTCCGGCGTCAAGAAATTCGATTCAGTCTAACTTTTGACGAGTGGTCTTCGATAATAAATCGTAGATACTTAAAAGTGGAAGTGCTTACGGAGAAAGATTTTTGGAATTTTGGAATCTCGGAATTGAAAAATTTCACTATCGAAATATCGGAATTGAAAAAGCTGTCCAATATTGGATGCCCTAAATGGCTTCACTACACAGGTAATTATATAGGTCCTACAATATAAGCTTATTGATTGTTTTCTTATATTATGAGAGTTATTATTCTGATGAAACAGGTGTCTGTTAGTTTGTCATTAAATGAGAAATGTTTGAAAGCGAAAAGGAAGTTTAGCAATGCAAACTTTATATAAAACAAAAGAAAGCACAAAATGTTGGATGAACTTTTCATTCCACGCAAGTTGGCAATAGCGTCCAAGCATAAATTATTTTGTGGAACCATTTTTGCCATCAATTAAATGTTTTTAGATAACTTTGATCACGAATTAGTTTTAATTTAAGATTTGGATTTAATTCAAGATTGGCTTCTAAAGACATTTTTCTGTGTTTTATTTTCATTAAAATGGAAATTATTCGAATAATATTTATGCTTATTTACAAATACAATTTACGAATTTGTTTCGTTCTATAGATCAAAAGATTTCTGGATCTTCCATACGATCATATCTGACAGTTTTTTCAAGAACAATATTCTGTTTATCATATTTTTTATGTTCTCTTACATTGGAAAGTGTATTACAATCCAAAGAAGTTGACTTTTATCTACTTTCATTAGAGGTTTGGTTTTCAAGTCAAAATGATAAACGTTGATTTAGTGTAAAGGCTTACTTTATTTCTTCATGACTAATATTTGGTTTGACTTCGAGTACTTCATAATCTGAAATATTATGAGAGCATTTTCTATTCTTTAGCATTGAATGACAACAACTTTATATGAAATTCAACTTGATATAAAATGTTCGTTAAACCTTTGAATAACTCACCATAATTGTAATGCAAGGTACTAACTAAGCAAATGAGGCGCCTCTGATGTTAAGCAGGCACAGGCACTGTATTTTCTTTGATTGTATTTTGTAATATAATTGTGCAATAATCAATTAAATATTTATTAAAGTAAAAATATACGTTTTAAAATACTGAAGGTCACTCAAAGTAAAATGTTGGTTTTAGAAACTCACTTCTTTTCTTTCCCGGGAATATTTCTCAAGTATCAATCCAGCCACTTCGATGATGCGCTTTATAGATCTGAGACCAAAGTCATACTGATTCCTAGGAAGGATCTGGTTTATACATAATTTGAAAAAATGAAGAATTTTCATAGAAATAATTTCAGTATTTTGAAAACCCTAGAGGATAAGTTTTAAAGTCAATATTTACAAAACATTATTTTACCTGAATATTTATTAAAACTTTCGTTATTATATCTGTATCGGGCTCTGTTAGTGAAAATGATCGGAAAACATCATTTATTTTGTTCGGTAATTCTGTTCTCCCTTTATAATTCTTATTCATTGTAACAATAATGCGCATATCAGTACTAATTGTGATCTGAAACACAAAAATGAATATAATTGAATTTTAAATATTGAATTCTGTATATTCAAAAAAATAGTGTTTTCCAAGCAATTTGAATATGTTTAAGCTAGAAATTTATATAGTGATTTATCAATAGTGACAGTGGAAACACATATTTTACTGTTTTCTAGAGCAAATTTTAATTCAATTGCTAAGCTTTTAAGTGTGATATATATGAATTAAAGTTAAATTAATTATAAGATTGTTTAAATATTTAAGTAAATGAAATAAATTTTGAAATTGTGTTGAGTTAATTATTTATTTTCATATTTAAGTTGAATTATTACTATTAAAATATAACATTTAGTTACAGAATTTTTAATGTGTTTTTTGAATTTCATAGTAAGCTCCATTGATATCAAGTGTTCCTAACCAAAAGTTTTACATTCTTCCTAAAGTGAGAAAATCAAGGTTGATCGGAAAAAAATATTGTTTCAAAAATATAAGCACCCGCATGACCGAAAAATTGCCTTTGTGACGTATTGATCGTCAACATTGAAACCCCAAATTAGTGGGTTTATATATATTATTGCATTCAAACTGTAAATGAGTTTTGGTTAATAAGAATTTTACATTTGAATTTTGTGGAACTTATCGTTTTCGTAAAGTTGTCAAAAATATAAGAGAAGTAATGAATGACTATTTTAAAAATTTCCTCATGGAAAATTTGTGGCTGATTTAAGGACAAGTTGTGTAGAGCACTATTGACGCATTCAAAACGGATAAATGACGCAATACTTTAGTTTGGTTTTGCAAATGGTAAAAAGTCATTTTGAAATAAATTTCTAAAAAACTTTTCAGATTTTATTTTTGAAAAATAAATTAACGCTATTTCTTTTCAAATGATGCGATTTACAATTGAACCTCGTAAACTTTAGATATTGAATATTATCACAGGATATTTTATAAAGTCATCGAATCCCATAAGCATTTTTGTAAGTATTATAAAGGAGGACATAGTTCAAAGTTTTTTGTATCCTTGATATGATCAAGAAGCAGTCGTAAGTGGTAGTGCTCTGATTGAGAAAAAAATCGGTGTTACGGATTCAGTACTGCTAGAAAAAATACCAGTTTAAACACTTCAATAACTTTTGTATTTGTTCTAGCATATTATTTATACATGAAAAGGATACGGAAACTTAAAAGTTTGACTGAAAACAAATATATTAAAAGATTAAAAATTTGTATATCTTGTCGATCAAAGAACAAAATAGAACAATGTTTTGAACAAAATTGTAACTTATGGTAAAAACTGAGTTATTTGATACCAATTGAAAAGATCTTCCCAACCATTGAATGCTCGTGAGGAGTCTACACAAATGCAAAATAAAACTACGATTTCAGTGGTTTTTGAATCCTTTATAGCTGAAACGTATTAACATCCAAATTGCATTATGCACCATAAATTATATGAAAAACCTTTTTCCGACGAATTATTATTTGTAAGTATTATGACCATGTTTTAAAGAAATAATTCAACCTAGATCAAGTTGCGTTTGAAGAAGACTTCAAAGTTTTCATACAATCTTAAAACCTCAATTTCATTTTAGACGAGTATAAATCACCTATCAAAAATCTATGACGCAAAGGCAACTCGATGTTAAAATTTTAAAACCTATCAATACTGTCTTTAATTTCTTCTGAAGTTGTTTTTTATATAACTGAGATCAGCAGCAAGACACAGACTTGTTCACTGACACCTAAAAATGCTGAAAAAAATTTTAATATTTTTAAAATATCGATTAACTAAGGAATTCGTACGGTATGATACAAAACCGACAAAGATCATTAAAACGGAAACGAAAACACAATCACCAATTAAAGAAAAGCTCATTTACATATAACGCTACATAGGTTTTAAATCAATAAAAAGTGTAAAAGACGCAAAAATACAAATAATCAATTAATTTGGAGGATCTCTAGTTCATACCTTAGTGCTAGAATGTTGCTATCGTTCCCATATGAGCTCACTCGAGGGTTTTACAATATTTTTATATTGCTTGTGTTAAAATGGAAACATTGATTTATGTTTGATTGAAAGCGTAACTGAAAAAATATCAAGTGTGAAGAAAGAAAATAAAAATCTATTTAGATTTATATTAAACAGATGGTGGTTTTGCATGTGTATGTATTATCGTCCTAACAAAACAAATCACGGAAGTCCTCAGTTTTGGTCCAACAATATCAAACATGGCAAAAAATGCTCATCTTAAAAGGAATACTACATTAAATCATTTAGAAAAATTTTTAAACCTGCCTTTTCATCAGTCAAATGTTCTATAAAATTTGGAAGGGTGCATTTGGTAGCCATTTGTAATTGTGCTTGTACTTTATCAATGATATTTGTAGCATTGTCCATGTCTGCCTGAGAAAGCCGATTGAATTCATCAAAACAAACCCAGGCTCCTATTTTTGAAATTCCTTTTATTATTCTTTTGAATGACTTATAAAAAACAATAATATTATAACAATATATGTATATTTATTTTATAATACATTACTTCTTCATTGAAAGTGTCTCCACAATTGAATATCAACACTAATCTGCCGAGATATCGAGCCAACTGTTTGACATTTTCAGTTTTACCTATTCCAGCTGGACCAAATAACAACGAACCGAAACAATATTTCATAGCGTGGGTAACAAATAAATAGCAATCATCAACCAAAGGAGTTCTTACCAAAATATCATTGAGAGAAATTCCACATATTTCTTTTCCATATTCGAAACTCGACAGTCCAATTTTCACAACAATCACTCCATTATTCACATAAAATCGTAATTTATTTCTCCAAATTAAATCGACAAGACTTGTTACGTTATTTTCTAATAGATTTTTTATAATCGATTTCTGGTGAAAGATTTCATTGGTTAACAGAACAAATTTCGTTTTTAATTGAATACCAATCAAATTCGACAATGCCATTTTTGACAAACATGAAAGACTTTCATTGATATCGATTAACAATTCTGGAAGAGTTTGATTGAGAATCGATTTTTCTACCGACTTCGTCCAAACCAACTGTTCAATTAGAAGCAGATTTTGAGAAAATATGCTATCAATAATTTCCAAGAGATTTGTGTTGGTGGAACGGAAAATTTTAAATCCAATTTTTGTGATATCATTTAAATTTGAATTTAAATTACTAGATAAAGATTCTTGTATGGAATTTTGTAAACGAATAAATACTTCGGAAATATCACTGGATTTTGTAACGAGTACTGAATTCAGTAATTTTAAACTTTCACCATTAAGACATTCAATGGAATTTATAGAATAATTTTCTCTTAGAATTTCATATTGAACTGATTTTATGGAAGGAAATATTCTGCTGACATATTTCTGTAGTTTATCGGGTAAGACGGAGCAATTCATAATATCTAGCATTTCTTCATCGTTGATAAAATAAAATCTTAATGGGAATATTTTATATATAATCATTATAAAATTAGAATTTATGTAATTGATTTGTAATTTCTGATCTATTCATGTTTCTGATTCCATTATATTAAATTAAAATTTTATCACAACTTTTATTCTTAATTGACAAACTAGTAACTTGATTTCGATGTTATTTGACTTTATTTATTGAAAGATGCATAAATTTATCTTTGCAAATGTTAAAAAATAAACCGCATGTGACTCGGAGCATAACTTTGTGAGAAAGAAAAATTATTTTTTATATTAAGTAAAATAAATTAAAATGATTCAATATTTTAATTTTTATTATAGTAGAAAATTATTTAAATTTATATAGAATTTTAAAATTTAATTTTACTAATAGTGTAAAAGTATTTAAATATTTATTAAAATATTTAATTAAAAAAATAATAATTTGTTTAAAATGGTTACATGGCATTTAAACATGCGACACTTTAACACGATCACACATTAAAGTGTGTCCATGTTAAAATGTCGCATGTTAATCTGTCTATGTTAAAGTGTCGCATGTTAGTCTGTCACATGTTTAAATGTCGTCACACCGTTTAAAATGTATGATTTAATCCATACTATTTTGGCTAGTTTTTGTACCTGAAAATGAGTGTTTGAATGACGCTTTCTTTGAATAAAATCGCTGTCAAGCTTATTTAATTATTTATATTAAAAATTATCTGCACTTATTTTAAGCTCGAGACACCAAGGTTGAAAATCAATGGGAAAGATCGACGCACTTTCAAAATTATAAGATTTTATTAATAAGTATGCAAATGTGTGTGTTTCGGCAATCCAATCTGAGAGCTGTTTTGAGTTGTTAAGGATGTATTTGTGTATACTTAACCCTTTCGTGCCAAAATTATTTATATTGCAATTTTTAACCTTTTTATTTTAAATTCTTATGTATTAATATATATTTTATTATATACACAAAATAAAACAGATTCCTGTTTTAATGATTAGCTTATGATCGATCCTAAATGGCAGTAGTAGTAAATATCGGGAAAAGGTATTCCCATCGGTCATATCAGGGCAAAACAAAAATTGGAATATGTATTCCCACTGGGCACGAAATGGTTAAGCAAGCGTTTTTATATGTATCCGCATTTTCCACCAATAAAATACAGTTGTTGCAAACATACTCTTTTGAAGCGAATAAGTGTTTAAATTACCAAACCGAAAGTTTTGTAAAAACAAATTGTAGAAATAAAATTGATTGATTTCTAAACAAATGATAAAATTTATGAAATATGCTCCGTATACTGTATATCGGTGAATTTTGAATATTATAAAAGACAGGCGGAGAAATTTTACAAGTTTCGATATTAGAAGTTGGAATTCTGGAAATGAAATTAAAGAAATACCAAAAAACCTTTGATGAGGAATAATTGATAACTTAGAAATCATTCCCAAGTAAATTCATCATTCCATAGGTCCTTGGGTCTGGAATAATGATTCCAATGACATCAAAAGTTCATATTTATAAACTTAGCATTACTAAAGTTTACTATTCGATGTAAGCATATATCATTAAAAAAATTACAATAATAATTTTAAATGCAATATGATATTGTTTATTAATATCCTTTATTAATATCGAAAGAGCGCTTTATGAATTCAGAATCTTTTTTTTCTTTTAGTCACATCGGTAAATCGTATATCAAAAAATATATTTTGAAAATGAGTTCGGTGCTAGATTATTTTTAAAATATATCTTACATTTTCAAGACTCCACCGTTGATGAAGACAAAATATATCTATATGAAGAATGATTGTTCTTGCAACCAAAGAAAATATATCTAACGAACCTGGTTTTCCACCTTGAACCTATAAAAATTATCCATTGGTGTTAGAAGCGTCATAATTAAGCATTATGGTTTAAAAAAATGTATATATTTGTGTGTATGTGTGTATCTACAAGTACAAAAGTAAAAAAAATATTATAAATTCTCATTTGTTTTGTAAGAATCATTTACTAAAAAATTATTTTTTGTGCACTAGATGATATTTATCTGTTTAGAACTCTTTCGCATTTATAAATAATCCAAAGAAATTACCTTCCAAATTTATCCCTTTGCACATTTAGAAAATGACTGACTGAATATTTGATGGAATCGAAATCCTTTTTCAGTGCTTCAAAAGACAATTTCAACGATGCAATCCTTTCAATGCCGTCCATTATTTTCAAACGAGATTTCAACAAACTCATAATTTTCGTTATAATCAAATATAATTTTTCAAAATTTTCTCTCTCATTTCTTAAATATTTTTTCGCTTCTTTATTCTCATTTATTAAAACTCCTTTGTATTGAATAATGAATCTCTGGCAAATTTTCAAATCGTCAATGACAGTGTACATTGTCTGTAGCATTTGTTTCATTGTGGAAATCTCTTCTGTAAATCTCTGTAAATTAAAATAATAATTTCAATTTCAATTTGTCAAATTTACATTGGCATGATTTGATGCCAGGGAAATGTTCAGAATCTCAATCGACTCAACGATATCATCAAAGATTTGATTGTAGTTGCTGATTACGGACATATTTTCATTCGGAGTTGTAGAGAAAATAAATTCTTTTTCATTCCATTTCATTTGGATCTAAAACTCATAAATTAAATTTAATGAAGAAAATAGATATTAGATAAACATGGCACTGATATAAATATATGAAAAAGCCAATCGAACAAAAGGTTTACTATATATAACAATGGATTTACTGTTATAATCAGATAGAAACAAAACAATGAAGTACGCCAAATAAGTAGTGAGACTTCATATAGAAATAAATGAAAGCAAATTTATTTCTTATTTACAATAAGCAAATCACGAAGGGTTTATTTAAAAGGAAATAAATATAATTAACCCATCATGGCCCAGATTTCTTTTTAAATTTTTTAACAACGTGTAGTTATCTCATTATATCCTTTTATATAGGAGGTAATATCTTAGAATAATTATTTTTTGTGTATGCAATATATTTCAAATCAATGATTGCGCAGGAAATTTCATAATTATAAATACATAACAAATAAAAAATATAAACAATAGAGTCGTCATTTGACTACCATGGGTGCTAATGGATTAATAGTCCAATTGCAGCAATTAAGGAAAATATAAAATATGCAGATGCAGTGAGAAACGCTAAAATTTCTCAAATGAGATTTCAATCCTCAAATAACTATCAATTGAAAATAAATCAACCAAAAAGAAGTTACAATCTTATTCAAAATGAAAATACACGTTAAAGATTCAGTCCTTTTTACCAAAGACTTCGACCATGACTTTATGAATTTGAATTTCAGAAAAATTATAGATAAAAATTCAGATACTGGGGATGCCATCAAGAATGCCATAGACGTGCAGATTGTTCAAACTTTAAATGCGATCAATATCATAAATCAAGACATTTTAGACACCAAATTCTTTGAGCTGCAATCATGTAGGAGCCGAGAATGGAGAACCAGCCACTACAGTCAAGAAGATAATGAAAATGACAGCCAATACCTAAATGGATACGTTCCACCACGATTGGAACTCTTCAGTAGATATAAGTAATGTATTGAATAAGGAAATTATGATTGAAATGAATGATGATTGTTTATATGTTTGGAATGATGACAATTATAATTTTTTGATGATAATAATTGTAACTGTTTGTCTGATCTGAATATATATATATATATATATATATATATTAGGATGTAATAATGATTTTAACGTTTGTGTTCTTAATAATAAAATTAATATAATTAAATATAATTATAATATAATTGATAAAACATAATCACACAAAATTGGCAATGAACTAAATTAAAAAAATAACAACACCAATCCAAAATATATATTCAGCTACAATATATTTCGACTGAATAACAGTCTTCGTCAGGTAGTCTTGAACTTTAAACTATTTTGTTTATTTAAATAAATTTCTACTTTAAAATTCTCAAAACATTTTATCAAAAATTAAAAATTTTGCTTTTATAAAATAACAAATTCTACAAAATATTGCATAACAAGAAAAGAACTTTTAGCGATTTACTATTTCACAAATAATTTTAAACATTATCTTCATGGGAAAATAATCACACTTCCCAAAGCAATTAAATATATGATATAAAAGAAGCCATTAACTCCACAATTTTAGACTTGAATAAACTATTTAAGCAGCTTACAATATCGGAAAGGAGAAGATCATTTTAATGCAGATGCATTATCAAGAATTGAATGTGCTAAATGCATGTCAAACGGTTTGTGTTAATTCAAAAACAGGGAAATTAAAAACTAAGCTATTGGCAATTATGACGAAAAGTCCTGAACAAGAATGGCAAACTAATTCAAAGGAAATTCAAGAGATTACAGTTAAAGAGATTTAAGTTAAAAATAAATTCAAAATTAAAGGTTTTAACACAAGATGATAAAATATGGATAACCAACGACCGAAAAAAGATAGTCAATGGAAGAAAGTTAATAAGAAACATTGAATGGCTTAAGCCATTTAAACGAGATGGGATGTAAGAGTGATATTCACTTAATTTAATTAATTAATAATTTTAACAATCTAATGAATAACAAATTAATTTAAGATTATATTAGTGTATGTTGTTGTTTGGTGTGGTTTGTTGAACTCCTATTGATATATTACTACATTGAAAGATTTTCCTATGATGTTAATTTATTTAATTTAACATTTAATGGATACAATCAATACCAAGAGCAATGTAGTTAATATTAGATACCGTAGCTTTGGTTTTTATAACATCCATAACTAACACTCCAGACTAATTTATTTCAAGAAAATTCAAAAGGTAATCTTTTTTCAAAATTATTCAAACACAATATATTTGAGTTTTTCCTAAGTGTAAAATTGGGATAAATAATAAAATGCGATAATATTCTTCCGGGGATTGAGAACTAATATTGCATCTGTGGATTTGTTGTTTATTTATGTACGGAATTGAAATAGCATAGTTGGTATCTACCATTTCTCTCAATAATACTTCAGCTCTTTTGTATATTTCATTGAAAACAGTAACTACTGATTTACGAAATTTCTCAAACTGTCCAACTACATCTTCGCAAATTTTAATGGCTGTTACAAGGTCAAGTGACTCAGTTTGCAATATTTTGCTTAGCGGTAGAGAGTAAGAAAATATTTTTTCCACAGTCAAAATTGATAAGAAAAAATTTCTTCTAGGGCGAGAATAAGTGGATTAAGTAATTCAACCATTATCATGATTGAATCATGTCTTTCAACCCAACGTGTTGGACATAATTTTTTCAATTTAGTTCGTTTTGCATCTGGGCATATATCAGAAATTTTCTTTTGAAGAACTGCATCTCTTTTCGGTGTATTCATGAAACTGTAACATTCTTCCACAACACCCATACAACTTCTGATGAGTAGGTAGTTAGTGGCTATCTACGGTACAAAAAAAACATAGGGGGAGGGGGGGGGTATGTAATAGCGGATTAAATTTCGGATTATCTTGATTACATAATGATGTAATCAACTTAATTAATTTTGTGTGTATTTTAATTAAATTTTTGGCGCGATTTTTTTTTCGAATTTTTTTTTTTCGAGTTTTTGGCGCGATTTTTTTTTTGAATTCAAATTTTTGGAACATTTTTTTAAATTCAAATTTTGGCGAATTTTTGAAATAAAATTGAAATATTTTTTTGAATAAATTTTTTTTTTAATCACACTATAGTCAGGGGGTATTTTTGAAAAAGACTAAAATAAATTGGCCTGAATTGCCTAACGATAAAAAAAAAGCATAAAATTAAAATTGGCTCAAATCGCCTAAAATGGTCAGAGAGGGTATTTTCATTCACAAATTTTTTTTTTTTAATCACACTATAGTCAGGGGGTATTTTTGAAAAAGACTAAAATAAATTAGCTTGAATTGCCTAACGATAAAAAAAAAAGCATAAAATTAAAATTGGCTCAAATCGCCTAAGATGTGATATAGTCAGGGATGTTTTTAATTCGTAATAAAAACTAATGCAATATTTGGTCTCAATACTTTCTATAGGTAAATATTGACATAAAATAAAAATGGCTTGAAACGCCTACTGATAAAAAAAATTGACAGGGGTATTTTATAGGCTTGTTAAAAAAAAACACTTGAAATATTTGTTCACACAATTTTCATAGACAAATTTAGGCTCTAGATAAAAATAATTTAAAATACCTAAAGTAAATTAAAGTACATTAGAATACATTAAAGTATATTAAAGTAAATTTAGATAAATTAAAGTACATTAGAATACATTTAAGTATATTAGAGTAAATTAAGGTTCCTTAAGTAAATTAAGATACATTAGAGTACATTAAGGTATATTAAAGGGTCGAAAGTCAATTTAAGTACATTGGGGTACATTTAAGTAAATTATGGTTCATAAAGTAAATTAAGGTACATCAGAGTAATTTAAAGTACGTTAGAATAAATTTAAGTAAATTAAGGTTCTTAAAGTAATCTAAGGTGCCTAGAGTAAAGTATGGTAAGTTAGGTAAGAATTTTTTAAAATTAAATAGAGAGTCAACAGTTAAGTTACATAAGGGTAATTTTTAAAGCTGAAAATTTTAAAAGCAGTTATAGTAGGCAAATTACATAAGGTAAGAATTTTTTAAAAGTAAATAGAGGGTCAAAAGGTAAATTACATAAGGTAAGAATTTTTAAAGTTAAAGAGTCGACAATATTGCATGATAAAATTTATTAAATAAAATTTTTAGTATAGTTTTATCGATCAATTTTTATACATATTTTTAAATGATAAAATTTTTAACATAATTTTACAATGGAATTTTTTATACATGATTTTTAAATAGAATTTTTAGTATAATTTTATCGATGAATTTTTTATATATAATTTTTAAAGATGAAATTTTTAGGATAATTTTAAAATGAAATTTTTTATACATGATTTTTAAATAGAATTTTTAGTATAATTTTATCGATGAATTTTTTATATATAATTTTTAAAGATGAAATTTTTAGGATAATTTTACAATGAAATTTTTACACATGTTTTTAATTGAAAAAATTTTTAATGTAATCTTACAATCAAATTTTTAGTATAATTTTTACTATTACTTTTTTTATACATGTTGATAACGATCAAATTTTCAAAGAAATTTTTCAAAAACTTTTTTCAAAGAATTTTATTAAATTAAATTTTTGAGTTTCAGTGTTACATAGTATTGCCTAAGGTAGGTAGTAGTCATTCGCAAGAGCAACCCATCTCCTCCACTCTGCAGCAACCCATCCTTAATAAAAAAAAATAATAAATTAATAATAATAAATAATAATATTAATAAAATAATAATAATAATAATAATAATAATTATAATAATAATAATAATAATAATAATAATTATAATTATAATAATAATAATAATACTTTCAGAAAATATAAAAAGTTAACTTACTTGGTATCAACTTCTGAACACTGATAACCCATACACAGTGAATAATTCATTAATAACTGAACAACAATCACTAGGTACTGTGTACAAATAACTGAGTACTGTACAACTCTCTATACATACTAGGCATTCAATAATTTACTTATTCATTAAAATGACATATTTAAATAATATTTACTCTTTGAACACCGATATTCAACCAACTTAACTCATTTAAAAATAAAATTTTCTCTCAATCATTTCCCCTTAAAATACTTGGTTATTCACACACTCACAATATGTTATCAATAACTAGTTACCGAACAAATCAATATCAAAAACTAATTACTGAACCAACAAATATTAATGATAGGTTACTGACCAACTAATTTTGAAATAAATCACATAAAGGGTTGAACAAAAGAAATACAAGTTGAAATTTTATTAACTTCTCGACTCTTTTATCGATCATTGATGTCTCCAAATTGTTTTGTTGTTTAGTTACCTGATTGCTATCAAGAAACTATTAATCATTGAAGCTCAATCAATTGTTGTATTTTCTCTGAATAAAAATTTATTTCTTTACAGTCTTGTATGTGATTTATTGAAATTATTTTGTAAAACTTAGTTAAAAAACTTTGAAATTTTTCTACCATTTTTGTAATATTTTTAATTGCGTCCAACAATGAACAATTACTAAACGTTATTTTCAAAGATGAATGCCAACCTTTTCATTTATTTTTCACACGTCCCTAAATAAATTAATTGCTAACTCATCAAATAATTACTTAAATTTATTTTTATAGATTTTCTTTTCACTCACACTGTTGTTGTTTACTGAATGATAAATTAATTAGTAAGTACAAGTAGTGGTTAATCTAATTGATAGTGAAAAAGAAACTTGATTAGAAAAAGATACTTAAATTAATTTCTTGAAACATATATTACTTTCATTGTACTTGGAATAAATTTTCATATATTTATTGAAAATGATTCGACTCTTTAAATTATTAACTCAAAGATGCTAAAGGTTTGAATAAAACTGATAGAAAAAATAATTATCATCTACCACATTACTAAAAATTAAATGGTTATCGACCAACCACTAAATAAGTTGAATTTCTAACAAAGCTTAAAAAACCACATGGAACAGGTACTTGTGTACTGATAGATACCGATAAAATCTACTAAAAATCCAAATATGTATGTTTAATTTTTGTAAAATATTTGATTTTGTAAAAATAAGACTTATCCTTAAATTATGATTAGCATTTGAATAGAATTTGATTAAATTTAAATATTTTAAGATGTTAAATAAAACTGATTAATTTGTAAATAATGCTAGTACTTTGAAATTTTAAAATAAGACCTTCGGCAAATTGGTAAGAAAATAGTTGTTATTGAGTAATACATATTAAAATTACCAAAGTTTTATAATTTTTGTCAAGTTTTGATAGATCTTTAATAAAATTTGTTAGTACTTTGAATAAAAATTTTAAAAAAGTTTCAACATACTAGCAAATTGTAAAGAAAATAGTACTTATCAATTAAAAAGTTAAATAAACTAAGTTGTAAAATAATTGAAAAAATTTGTTAGATCATTTTAGTTTTTAATTAAATTAAATTACAAATTTATAATAAAATCAAATAAATACTTACTTGTATACAAATAGTTACATGAATCAAACTATTTCTTAGAACCGAACACGTATCGTATATTTTATTCAGATTCCAATAATATCATTAAAATTAACCAAAATCTTATTGATATATTTTGATAACCCTTAAACCAATGAAAATGTATCGATTTCACTAAGTATCCATCCTTTAACATAGATATTTAAACGAATAAATCCCCATAAAAATATCATAAATTCCCCTCTTATCTTATCGTTTCCCCTTAAAATATTATAAAATTTACTGTCAACCAATCATTTCCTTTAAAATATCAACAAGCCTGTTCTTAATCGATCATTTCCTATTAAAAAATCATAAATTCTCTTCTTAGCCAATTGTTTTCACCTAAAATAAAATTTACTCTCAACCAATCATTTCTCTTAAAATGAGATTAATCCCAGTTTTATTCATTATTTTCATAAAAAATCACCGACATATTGATATTCAACCGAATAAATTTCTTGAAATCATCTTAAAATAAAATTCCTCTCTTGACCAATCAAATCCCCTTAAAAATATTATAAATTCACCTCTCAACCAATCATTTCTCTTTAAATTACAATAATCCCGCTATATTCATTATTTTCATAAAAATCACCAACATATCGATATTCAACAGAATAAATTTCTTGAAATCCATCTCGTGACCAATTATTTCCCCTTAAAAGATCATAAATTCTCTTCTTAAACAATCATTTCTCTTTTAAATGACAATATTTCCACTCTCTCAAAAGATTTACACAGATATTGATATCTATCTGAACAAAGCCTTTTTAAAATATTATAAATTCCTCCTCTATATTCTCCATTTATAAAATATTTATTCTTTGAACACAGATATTCAACCAACTCAACTCCCTTAAAAATGACAACAAACTTGTTCTTAATAGATTATTTCCCCTTAAAATATCACAAAATTTCCCCTTAACCAATCATTTCCCTTGAAATCACATTTTCATTCACTGCACCAACAATACACATATTTTTGGTAATAACCTACAAGGTAAAATTTCTTTAGAAATCTATATTTAACCGAATAAGATCTTTAAAAATTCATCATTTGGATCATATTTACTATATGTATTCAACCAATCAAATTCCCTTAAAATAAAAATCTGAATTTTACCAATAAAAATAAATTTTCTTTAAAGAATTACAAAATTGTTATCGATACCCAACATTTTCCGTCGAAAATCACCACAATTTGATTCTGGTAACAAATTCAATCAAATAAAAATTTCATCAAAAATGACTAAAATCGAATAAAGTCTGTTTCCCACATAAATTTAATTTCACTAAATTAATGTAAAATCATAAAATATATATCATGTTGCTCAAATAATTAAAATTAATCAGTAAATCAAGTATAAATTCAATAAAAATTACCAGTCAACCCATAGATATAATTCAACGATTTTCATATGTATATTGTTAACCACACTGAGCATCCTCTTAAAAATCTCTACAATATACTACTTTTGTGATAGATATCCACGAAATCAATAAATGGAAAAATGATAATAATTAATTGACTATCCTTTTTTTTTACTGTAAAATCAATTAAAATTTTCGGTTTCACTAAAATATTTTTAAAAATCAACTGATTTAATCAACTTTTTAAATATATCATAAAATTATAATTTAAATATCATTTACTATTCAAAATCTATCAGTCAAATTGGAATCTGATTGGTAAATAATTATCATAAATATATGTTTCATAAACATTGTGTTCCTAAAATAAACTTTTATTTAAAATAATCCTAAAATCAAGTAAAGTTTATTAAATTATCAAGAAATTAAGTGCTTCTAAAATTATAGATTTACCCTCATTTCTTCAATATTTTCAACAAAAACATAATAGTCCCCAAATACATTAACATTCAAATGAAACCATAAAATTCACATAGATGATTAAAATTTACTAAAATAAATACCTCGTAAAACTAGATATCACTTAAATTATCATAAAATTTCCCTAAAATCTCTAATTGATTTACATAGCCTAAAAATATTTTATTTTTGTCGATTACAACCTAATCTATTTAAGTGTGTAATTAAATTTATTAAAAGTTAATTAAATTTTCATTGAAAATGACAAGTCAATAACAAATCAACAAATGGAATTTTAATTAGTAGAGATTATATTCTATAAAGAAAATTTCCAGTGAAGAAGTAATATTGGTGGGAGAGTACATTAAGTGACTAAAATCGTTGAAATTACTGGAAAAAGTGCGATAGCTAAAGATATCTACTAAATAGATGAAATATCAATTGATATATTAAAACCTTACAAGGGTAATATACTTTGAATGGAGAAAATATACATCGAAGAGGAAAATATTCATTGAAGAGAAAAATATTCGTTGAAGAGAAAAAACATTCATTGAATAAGGAAATTATTCATTGGAGAGAAAAAATATTTTTTGAAGAGGGAAAAAAATCATTAAAGTGAGAAAATATGAATTGAAGCTAAAAAATATTCAGTGAATCGAAAATTGCTTATAATAAATTAGATTGTAAATTTCTCAATGATGAGATGAAATATCAATTAAATATTGGGAAATACTTTAAATGGAGTCTGTATTATTCACTGCTCAACAAATATACTTAAAAGATGAAAATATTCACTGAAAATTAATTGTACTTTAAGAGTGGATGAATTAAAAATTCAATTAAAAATTATTAACAATTGAGTAGATTTATTCGGTTAATTATATTTAAATAGGGATATATATTGTTGATGGGTGCGCGGATGAATAGTTATTAAAAAAAACGCGCGCGCGTATAATAATCCAACAAATATTCAACAAATCCGGCGACTATACCAGTCCGGCGAATATACCAATCCGGCGAATATATTCAAATCCGGCGTATATTCAACAAATCCGGCGTATATTCAACAAATCCGGCGTATACTAATCCAATGAATATTCAACAAATCCGGTGAATATTCAACAAATCCGGCATATTTAATACTATAAATACGGGTGGATCAGATACAATGTAATAAGTAGAAAGAACGAAGCAGAAAGTCCAACAAATAATGGAATGTAGTAAACAATACAATGAATAGATTAATAATTTGGTATTATGATTATAAGAAACATTTAGTTTTTTGTAATATTAAATAAATTCAGAAAATTGATGTATGTTTTATATTAATTATTGCTTTTTATAAAATGTTATAAATTTACTTTTAGAAATAATAATCATTTTTTTTGATGTTATTATTATTTTTGAATTTAAATTATTATGTTGTCATTAGTTACAATTGAATAAATTATTTAAATTAACTTTACATTTGGATAATATTTATTTATAACCATCAATTTATAAATATATTATTGAAAATATTTTTAATTTGTCAAAAGGTTTTATTTGAGTATAAAACTAAATCAAATATTCTATTTACTAATCATTATAAAAAATTTTTTTTTTTAACCAAATTTCAAATATAATTTCAAATAATAGAGTAATTTAAGAATTTAAAATAATATATTGTCAATAGTTACAACTAAAATAGTATTAAAATATAAGATTTTCAAAAATTTATTACATGTAGATAATAATTCTTAATATCAATAAAATTCCATAACGTTCATTTAAAATATATCATTCAATGTGCTTTGAATGTAAGAGACTTAGATTTGATTTCTACAATCTCATTGTTTGATGTATATTTCTCGGATTTGTTGAATATTCATTGGATTAGTATACACCGGATTTGAATATATTCGCCGGATTTGTTGAATATTCGTTGGATTTGAATATTCGCCGAATTTGATGAATATTCGTTGGATTAATATACGCGCGCGCGTTTTTTTTAATAACTATTCATCCGCGCACCCATCAACAATATATATCCCTATTTAAATATAATTAACCGAATAAATCTACTCAATTGTTAATAATTTTTAATTGAATTTTTAATTCATCCACTCTTAAAGTACAATTAATTTTCAGTGAATATTTTCATCTTTTAAGTATATTTGTTGAGCAGTGAATAATACAGACTCCATTTAAAGTATTTCCCAATATTTAATTGATATTTCATCTCATCATTGAGAAATTTACAATCTAATTTATTATAAGCAATTTTCGATTCACTGAATATTTTTTAGCTTCAATTCATATTTTCTCACTTTAATGATTTTTTTCCCTCTTCAAAAAATATTTTTTCTCTCCAATGAATAATTTCCTTATTCAATGAATGTTTTTTCTCTTCAACGAATATTTTTCTCTTCAATGAATATTTTCCTCTTCGATGTATATTTTCTCCATTCAAAGTATATTACCCTTGTAAGGTTTTAATATATCAATTGATATTTCATCTATTTAGTAGATATCTTTAGCTATCGCACTTTTTCCAGTAATTTCAACGATTTTAGTCACTTAATGTACTCTCCCACCAATATTACTTCTTCACTGGAAATTTTCTTTATAGAATATAATCTCTACTAATTAAAATTCCATTTGTTGATTTGTTATTGACTTGTCATTTTCAATGAAAATTTAATTAACTTTTAATAAATTTAATTACACACTTAAATAGATTAGGTTGTAATCGACAAAAATAAAATATTTTTAGGCTATGTAAATCAATTAGAGATTTTAGGGAAATTTTATGATAATTTAAGTGATATCTAGTTTTACGAGGTATTTATTTTAGTAAATTTTAATCATCTATGTGAATTTTATGGTTTTCATTTGAATGTTAATGTATTTGGGGACTATTATGTTTTTGTTGAAAATATTGAAGAAATGAGGGTAAATCTATAATTTTAGAAGCACTTAATTTCTTGATAATTTAATAAACTTTACTTGATTTTAGGATTATTTTAAATAAAAGTTTATTTTAGGAACACAATGTTTATGAAACATATATTTATGATAATTATTTACCAATCAGATTCCAATTTGACTGATAGATTTTGAATAGTAAATGATATTTAAATTATAATTTTATGATATATTTAAAAAGTTGATTAAATCAGTTGATTTTTAAAAATATTTTAGTGAAACCGAAAATTTTAATTGATTTTACAGTAAAAAAAAAGGATAGTCAATTAATTATTATCATTTTTCCATTTATTGATTTCGTGGATATCTATCACAAAAGTAGTATATTGTAGAGATTTTTAAGAGGATGCTCAGTGTGGTTAACAATATACATATGAAAATCGTTGAATTATATCTATGGGTTGACTGGTAATTTTTATTGAATTTATACTTGATTTACTGATTAATTTTAATTATTTGAGCAACATGATATATATTTTATGATTTTACATTAATTTAGTGAAATTAAATTTATGTGGGAAACAGACTTTATTCGATTTTAGTCATTTTTGATGAAATTTTTATTTGATTGAATTTGTTACCAGAATCAAATTGTGGTGATTTTCGACGGAAAATGTTGGGTATCGATAACAATTTTGTAATTCTTTAAAGAAAATTTATTTTTATTGGTAAAATTCAGATTTTTATTTTAAGGGAATTTGATTGGTTGAATACATATAGTAAATATGATCCAAATGATGAATTTTTAAAGATCTTATTCGGTTAAATATAGATTTCTAAAGAAATTTTACCTTGTAGGTTATTACCAAAAATATGTGTATTGTTGGTGCAGTGAATGAAAATGTGATTTCAAGGGAAATGATTGGTTAAGGGGAAATTTTGTGATATTTTAAGGGGAAATAATCTATTAAGAACAAGTTTGTTGTCATTTTTAAGGGAGTTGAGTTGGTTGAATATCTGTGTTCAAAGAATAAATATTTTATAAATGGAGAATATAGAGGAGGAATTTATAATATTTTAAAAAGGCTTTGTTCAGATAGATATCAATATCTGTGTAAATCTTTTGAGAGAGTGGAAATATTGTCATTTAAAAGAGAAATGATTGTTTAAGAAGAGAATTTATGATCTTTTAAGGGAAATAATTGGTCACGAGATGGATTTCAAGAAATTTATTCTGTTGAATATCGATATGTTGGTGATTTTTATGAAAATAATGAATATAGCGGGGATTATTGTAATTTAAAGAGAAATGATTGGTTGAGAGGTGAATTTATAATATTTTTAAGGGGATTTGATTGGTCAAGAGAGGAATTTTATTTTAAGATGATTTCAAGAAATTTATTCGGTTGAATATCAATATGTCGGTGATTTTTTATGAAAATAATGAATAAAACTGGGATTAATCTCATTTTAAGAGAAATGATTGGTTGAGAGTAAATTTTATTTTAGGTGAAAACAATTGGCTAAGAAGAGAATTTATGATTTTTTAATAGGAAATGATCGATTAAGAACAGGCTTGTTGATATTTTAAAGGAAATGATTGGTTGACAGTAAATTTTATAATATTTTAAGGGGAAACGATAAGATAAGAGGGGAATTTATGATATTTTTATGGGGATTTATTCGTTTAAATATCTATGTTAAAGGATGGATACTTAGTGAAATCGATACATTTTCATTGGTTTAAGGGTTATCAAAATATATCAATAAGATTTTGGTTAATTTTAATGATATTATTGGAATCTGAATAAAATATACGATACGTGTTCGGTTCTAAGAAATAGTTTGATTCATGTAACTATTTGTATACAAGTAAGTATTTATTTGATTTTATTATAAATTTGTAATTTAATTTAATTAAAAACTAAATTAACTAGTATTTAAAAACTTTTTATTACTCATTACTTATGTTGTTATTGACAATTTTCTGAATAATTTAAATATTTATGATTATTTCCAGGAATGAAGAGAAATTGTACGATTAAATACTATAAGAAGTCGATAATATACACTAATTTTTATTCAACAAGTACCTTGAATAAAATTTTAAAAAATGATCTAACAAATTTTTTCAATTATTTTACAACTTAGTTTATTTAACTTTTTAATTGATAAGTACTATTTTCTTTACAATTTGCTAGTATGTTGAAACTTTTTTAAAATTTTTATTCAAAGTACTAACAAATTTTATTAAAGATCTATCAAAACTTGACAAAAATTATAAAACTTTGGTAATTTTAATATGTATTACTCAATAACAACTATTTTCTTACCAATTTGCCGAAGGTCTTATTTTAAAATTTCAAAGTACTAGCATTATTTACAAATTAATCAGTTTTATTTAACATCTTAAAATATTTAAATTTAATCAAATTCTATTCAAATGCTAATCATAATTTAAGGATAAGTCTTATTTTTACAAAATCAAATATTTTACAAAAATTAAACATACATATTTGGATTTTTAGTAGATTTTATCGGTATCTATCAGTACACAAGTACCTGTTCCATGTGGTTTTTTAAGCTTTGTTAGAAATTCAACTTATTTAGTGGTTGGTCGATAACCATTTAATTTTTAGTAATGTGGTAGATGATAATTATTTTTTCTATCAGTTTTATTCAAACCTTTAGCATCTTTGAGTTAATAATTTAAAGAGTCGAATCATTTTCAATAAATATATGAAAATTTATTCCAAGTACAATGAAAGTAATATATGTTTCAAGAAATTAATTTAAGTATCTTTTTCTAATCAAGTTTCTTTTTCACTATCAATTAGATTAACCACTACTTGTACTTACTAATTAATTTATCATTCAGTAAACAACAACAGTGTGAGTGAAAAGAAAATCTATAAAAATAAATTTAAGTAATTATTTGATGAGTTAGCAATTAATTTATTTAGGGACGTGTGAAAAATAAATGAAAAGGTTGGCATTCATCTTTGAAAATAACGTTTAGTAATTGTTCATTGTTGGACGCAATTAAAAATATTACAAAAATGGTAGAAAAATTTCAAAGTTTTTTAACTAAGTTTTACAAAATAATTTCAATAAATCACATACAAGACTGTAAAGAAATAAATTTTTATTCAGAGAAAATACAACAATTGATTGAGCTTCAATGATTAATAGTTTCTTGATAGCAATCAGGTAACTAAACAACAAAACAATTTGGAGACATCAATGATCGATAAAAGAGTCGAGAAGTTAATAAAATTTCAACTTGTATTTCTTTTGTTCAACCCTTTATGTGATTTATTTCAAAATTAGTTGGTCAGTAACCTATCATTAATATTTGTTGGTTCAGTAATTAGTTTTTGATATTGATTTGTTCGGTAACTAGTTATTGATAACATATTGTGAGTGTGTGAATAACCAAGTATTTTAAGGGGAAATGATTGAGAGAAAATTTTATTTTTAAATGAGTTAAGTTGGTTGAATATCGGTGTTCAAAGAGTAAATATTATTTAAATATGTCATTTTAATGAATAAGTAAATTATTGAATGCCTAGTATGTATAGAGAGTTGTACAGTACTCAGTTATTTGTACACAGTACCTAGTGATTGTTGTTCAGTTATTAATGAATTATTCACTGTGTATGGGTTATCAGTGTTCAGAAGTTGATACCAAGTAAGTTAACTTTTTATATTTTCTGAAAGTATTATTATTATTATTATAATTATAATTATTATTATTATTATTATTATTATTATTATAATTATTATTATTATTATTATTATTTTATTAATATTATTATTTATTATTATTAATTTATTATTTTTTTTTTATTAAGGATGGGTTGCTGCAGAGTGGAGGAGATGGGTTGCTCTTGCGAATGACTACTACCTACCTTAGGCAATACTATGTAACACTGAAACTCAAAAATTTAATTTAATAAAATTCTTTGAAAAAAGTTTTTGAAAAATTTCTTTGAAAATTTGATCGTTATCAACATGTATAAAAAAAGTAATAGTAAAAATTATACTAAAAATTTGATTGTAAGATTACATTAAAAATTTTTTCAATTAAAAACATGTGTAAAAATTTCATTGTAAAATTATCCTAAAAATTTCATCTTTAAAAATTATATATAAAAAATTCATCGATAAAATTATACTAAAAATTCTATTTAAAAATCATGTATAAAAAATTTCATTTTAAAATTATCCTAAAAATTTCATCTTTAAAAATTATATATAAAAAATTCATCGATAAAATTATACTAAAATTCTATTTAAAAATCATGTATAAAAAATTCCATTGTAAAATTATGTTAAAAATTTTATCATTTAAAATATGTATAAAAATTGATCGATAAAACTATACTAAAAATTTTATTTAATAAATTTTATCATGCAATATTGTCGACTCTTTAACTTTAAAAATTCTTACCTTATGTAATTTACCTTTTGACCCTCTATTTACTTTTAAAAAATTCTTACCTTATGTAATTTGCCTACTATAACTGCTTTTAAAATTTTCAGCTTTAAAAATTACCCTTATGTAACTTAACTGTTGACTCTCTATTTAATTTTAAAAAATTCTTACCTAACTTACCATACTTTACTCTAGGCACCTTAGATTACTTTAAGAACCTTAATTTACTTAAATTTATTCTAACGTACTTTAAATTACTCTGATGTACCTTAATTTACTTTATGAACCATAATTTACTTAAATGTACCCCAATGTACTTAAATTGACTTTCGACCCTTTAATATACCTTAATGTACTCTAATGTATCTTAATTTACTTAAGGAACCTTAATTTACTCTAATATACTTAAATGTATTCTAATGTACTTTAATTTATCTAAATTTACTTTAATATACTTTAATGTATTCTAATGTACTTTAATTTACTTTAGGTATTTTAAATTATTTTTATCTAGAGCCTAAATTTGTCTATGAAAATTGTGTGAACAAATATTTCAAGTGTTTTTTTTTAACAAGCCTATAAAATACCCCTGTCAATTTTTTTTATCAGTAGGCGTTTCAAGCCATTTTTATTTTATGTCAATATTTACCTATAGAAAGTATTGAGACCAAATATTGCATTAGTTTTTATTACGAATTAAAAACATCCCTGACTATATCACATCTTAGGCGATTTGAGCCAATTTTAATTTTATGCTTTTTTTTTTATCGTTAGGCAATTCAAGCTAATTTATTTTAGTCTTTTTCAAAAATACCCCCTGACTATAGTGTGATTAAAAAAAAAAAATTTGTGAATGAAAATACCCTCTCTGACCATTTTAGGCGATTTGAGCCAATTTTAATTTTATGCTTTTTTTTTATCGTTAGGCAATTCAGGCCAATTTATTTTAGTCTTTTTCAAAAATACCCCCTGACTATAGTGTGATTAAAAAAAAAATTTATTCAAAAAAATATTTCAATTTTATTTCAAAAATTCGCCAAAATTTGAATTTAAAAAAATGTTCCAAAAATTTGAATTCAAAAAAAAAATCGCGCCAAAAACTCGAAAAAAAAAAATTCGAAAAAAAAATCGCGCCAAAAATTTAATTAAAATACACACAAAATTAATTAAGTTGATTACATCATTATGTAATCAAGATAATCCGAAATTTAATCCGCTATTACATACCCCCCCCCCCCCCCTCCCCCTATGTTTTTTTTGTACCGTAGATAGCCACTAACTACCTACTCTGATGTCCTGTATTTGACATACATCAGACACAGCTAAATTTAACGAGTGTGAAGCAGAATGAACGTATAATGCAGAAGGGTATAAATCCATTATTTTAGCTTGAACTCGTTAAATCTGCCAGACATTGCTGCTGCGCAATCGTAGCATTGTCCTTTTAAATAAGATAGATTTAACCCAATGCTACTCAAAAACTGCACCAATGCATTTGCCAGGCTTTTACTTGATGTGCTTACTACAGGCACAAACTGCAAAAAGGACTCGTTCATTTTTTTGTCTTTGTCGATGAACCGTATGCAAATAGAAAATTGCTCTTGCATCGACATATCTGTGGTTTCATCGGCAAGCACGGAAAAACATTCACTTTGATTTGCTTTGATTATTTTTAGTATTATTTGATTGCAGGCATTTATGATTTCATTCTGAATCTTCCAAGACAAATAATTGGCATTTTTTGAAAAGGTTTCTAAATGTTCTTTAAGAGCCTGATCGCCTGATTCAAAACGAAATCTTATTAATTGACGAAAGTCTCCTTCTTGGCGTATTGTACTTTTGTCAATTTCATCAATATTCATATTAAAGGTGTCCGTATCTCGATGTCCCCGAAGTGGAAAACCATTTCTACCACAAAACAAAAGGGTTTTTTTTTGGCGTTAGCTTTAAACGATTTTCCTTGGCCTGTTTGACCCTGCAAGTATCAATGAGATCAATAACCGATTGCTGCTTTCCGTCAACAACCGTTTGCAAATCGTCTGAATGCAAAACTGAATATTTATGATAATTGGTAATTTGGTGTTTATTAAATGTTCTTGTTGCCCTACGCCAAGTCTTGAAAGGGTCTTTCACCAACTGACCAAGAGCTTGAGTTGCACGATCTGAAGGGTTGTTTGTAGCAAACAAGCAGCAATACTTGCAATAGACCGCGTCAATTTATTTGGAATAAACTAGCCATCGATAATTTAAAATCCAAGGATAGTTTAAATTCAAATTTAAAACCCAATTGAATTTCCTTTTAAAATTTTCGTTCTGTTTTTTGGTGCCAGGGAAACAAAAATTTAGTGGCTGTTCCCAAAAATTATTTAGATAGCAAATTTTCTCCTCGTCCTTGAGAATATTCAAATTCGAATGTCTGGATAGAATGTTGTGCACATCATTATCATTATCATTTCTATTTTCCAAATTTTGACTATTAGAAGGCTGAGCCTGGTGGTCAATATGCATAATCTGATCATCACCAACGGCAATAAATTCATTATTTGCCTTTTCCGGTTCTAATTCTGCAATTTTTTCGCTTTCACTTGATCTTGATTGTTTCTTTGCAAAAAAATTTAATTAAGTTTTTTGCTTTCTTTTACTCATCTTAATGCTTTATATGCATGAATGTTGAATGAATTAACTAATAAAGAATGAGAATATAATAAATTATGAATTTACTAGAAAATTGATAATAACTTACTTTTTAATTCACAATTTATTTTGCAATTTGTGTAAAGATGTTATCCTTATCGTAATGAATGAAAATGAATTGTTGATTGTTATATATGCACTAGTGTAGTAGTATTAGTAGTGGTAGCAGTCTCACTCTGTATTTAGATTAGCTGTTTGTGTATGTAGATGTGGATTGTGGATGTACCTTATACCTTAATGCGTCTTATGTGTTATTATGCAAACGGACGAACAACGCGCATCCACATGGCGAACTGCCGACTGCTAGGGTCCTAGGTGACGTGTGCCGTTGCCGATCGCGGATTACTTGTCGCCCCTGTGCTCAGTCTCTCAATCTCAATTTGCTGAGCCTGCTGGCCTGCTAAGACCTGCGCCTGAGGTGTCTGTGCCTGCCAAAAGTCAAGGCCACATAGCACAAAGCACACGCTCGGGTTGCCGGCTTGCATCATACCACTTCTAACTTCTTCAGTTTCTAACAGATTTTATGATCGAGCTTTTTCGGATTTTTTATTTGTTTTTTTGTTGGTCGAAGGAGTGCGCGGTAGCGTACCAGCGTACACCCTGATTGCGCCACTGGGGGATATAACCCTAAAATTTGATAATTGAAGAAAGTAGAATCGAAAAGCCTTATTAAATAAGATTTTCCTTTCAGGAAATTTCTAAAATATAGCATTTAAACTTATTTAGTAGGATTTTGAATTTATTCTGTATTGAATGAATTATTAATGATAAATGGTTAATCAAATTTTAATTACTATGCCTCGAAATATAATTTGGGCTAGTATTCAACGGTCAACTTGAAATTCGATGGGAAAATGAGATCACGGACGCATACATAAGATCGATAATAAAGGATGGGAAATGCTTATATTAATGTTCAGGGAGTCAGAGGAGTTAAGTAGATGTAAGTCCTTCTAACGGCAGTCAGGAACCCGAAAGCGAGATTATCAGGATGAGTAGTCTTAGAAATGGGGCTCACCTGCTCGTGGGCTCTCGGTTACTATATACAATACTAACATGAGCTTGCTCATGGGTATATAGTGGTAAGGTCAAAATTGTGGGGCGTCTGGGTGAGTAAGGTTTTAGTGAAATAAATTGAAACAAATGAGCACGGATTTAAACAAAATTAATTACACCCAGTACACCAACATAATGCAGAAATAATTTATTTTATTTTATTTTAGTTGTAACTTTTTTATAAAAATTTATTTGAAGGTAATTTTTTATTAATTTATTAATAACTTCCTGATTAACTTTAAGGTTTTTAATTAAAAAATATTTTATATAATTTTTGATGGAATTATTTAAAGTAAATGTAAGATATTTGATTATGATAACAACACTCTTCAATAATAGAATATTTAATTTATTTTACATATGTAGTTTTATTTCTTCTAATATTTTTTCTATATATTTTCCACTTTTGGCCAAAATTTTATTAGAAAAATTATAATTAAACTAAATTTTTAACAAAAATAAACATATTTCCATGACTTTGTGTTCATATAACAGTATTAGTTAGTCATTTTAATTTAAAATTTGGAGTTTATTTAGTTCAAAGCTCTTATTTATTGCACAATCGTGTATTTTTTATTACAGAAACTTTGTGAACCGTTCTGTGCATGTATTTATTTTTGACTATGAAACATTTATTATAGGTAAGTTTCGCTTTGTATAAAAGTAATTTTTTATAAATGCCAATTAGCCCGTTATCAATTTTAAATTTTCGTATGAAGTTAATTTGACTCATTTTTAGAAATAAATCCAAAAAAACTCATAAATATATTCCTAAAAAGGCTAAAAAAGCCATTAAAATTCTGGTACATAAATTTTAGCAAATTTATTCTAGTTGTAATCAAATTGAATTTGAGCGTCAAATTGTATTATAAGTATTTTTATTGAGTTGAAACAGGCAAAGTAGATTCAATTTGGAAAAGGTGTCATTATGCAATAAGACCTCTTTAACCGAATATTTAATGTTAAATTGAATTGAAAACTTTTATTCTTCTTTCTTAAATAGGAATTTTTATATCGATATTCGTATGTTAAGCTAGCAAAAGTCCCTCTCAAATTTGAACGTCTAACAACCCAAAAAAAACTGAACGAACGAACGACTTTAATTATTAAAAAGCTCACTTGATGCAATTGTTGTTCATGAAATTTTTCGCCTGTCATAAAATTTTTCATTTTGAAAATCGTATCCTCGATGTTGGAATCGGATTTTTTTAACAAACGATAAAGGTCTATAATAGATAAAACTTCAAATGGAAACTGATCTAAATCCAATTGGGAAATGAATTTATTCCAGAACGATTTATCATTATACAAATAGAAACAATCAGACGTGAATGCAAAAAGTTGTTGAGAAAATTGGATAAAATCCAACAGCTTATTCTTGTGATTCGATATTAGTTCATCGGACATTTCTATGCGATTTAATTGACGGCGGATATTGAGGATTTTCCTTTTGTAAAATTCATTATTGAAATTGATAAATTGAAGATTGTGGATTTTATTCAAGTCTGACATGATTTCTTGTAATTCACATAGATGTTTCAAAACAATTTTATTTGTGGTCATAATACATTTAATTTCTTTTTCAGATTTCAAACAGTGATTCGGTCGCGACAATTCGAGAGCTTCTTTGTTAGATTGTAAACTTTTAAAATCAGCTTTAATTGATGTCAATTTCTCCTGATAATTTTCAATTTCAGCTATTAATTCCTCCAGTGACATTTGCAATAGTTTATTATTATCCTTTTTCCAATTTAAAATTAGTTCATTTTTTCTCAATTTTAACTCTTTCGATAATTGGCATATATTTAATTGCAATTCAGTAATTTCATCTATGAATTTGCTACGATTGGGCATTTCAAATATTTTCGCGTTGAAACTAATTTTTGATTCGCTGCTCGATGAATCCGACAGAGATGATTCACTGCAGTTGTCTTCGCTTTTCTGAAAATGCAAACAATTGCAATTATCTTACGATTATTAACAATAATTACTTTTGGAGTTTTGGAGTAGTTATTTCGATTGATAACATTTTTTAAATATTTTTCATTCAAACATTTTATCTTGATTTTCTTTTGCATGCTTTGAAATTTTGCAATGAAATTTAGATTATTGTCATTTTGCTGATACATTCAGACAATTAATTCAATTGATTTTATTCAATATTGATTTTATATGCGATAATTATTATCTTGGAATAATTAAAAATATTTAAATTTTTTTTTAACATTTAAGATTTTTATAATAGGTTTCAACTCACAACGCTATTGACGCAGTTCTACACCAAGTCAATGGAAGCAAATAGGAAATTCTTTTCAAAAACATAAATAGTGCACAAACGAAATATTCTGCTTTTGACAGAATTACTAGCCAATAATGACTCCGTAAAACACTTCTAACATATCCTCGAAAGACGAGAATTCACGAGCATTTGATTCATCTTATAAGTCTTTAAACCGTTCTCCGCGATAACACCAACAAATAACTTCTCTGTCTGAATTTTATTTCAGATTAAAACACATTTCCGGAAAACAAAATTTCGTCGCTGATTTATTTTCAAGACCTGACATTTCTAAGATATCCGAACTTCCATCTTCCCAGAATTACACACACCCAACAGTAAATTATCTCAGGTCAATTTGAATTACTTCAAAGAAACGCTAAACTCATATTATATGAGTCATCATTATTGAGCATCCTTGTTCGATGGACTGAAGCATTTGCCGCATCACTTGCGTCCTGTAGTGAACTTTCATTGTGCGAATGATTCCTTTATCCAGATATGTTGTGTTCAGTGGTATAAACTCCAGTTTGATGTTCTTGAGCTGCCCTTCTACTTTATGACACACCGCGTTATAGGCAAACAGAATAAATTTTCGATTGTCAAGCTCCCGATCAAATTTAAGGAGAATATCAACCCAAATTCGACTGGTCATCCAAGCGTTGCTGCTGCTGAAATACGGCAAAGGTGGTCGAGCAGTTCGAAAACACCGTAGATTTGCAAATTTACCTACTAAGTTGCATAAAAAATGCACAGTCATTCGCTCTTTCGGTGTCTTTCCACTAGTTGGTTGAGTACCAGTGACAGCTAATGTGCCAGAAGGCGCCGCCTTGTAGAATAGACCTATTTCGACGGCATTAAATATATCGGATGCATCATACCGTTCAATCAAGGTGGGCAAGACGTTGGTAATCCAATTATCAGCACCGGTATAATCTGCAGCAGCTTTCACCGCCAATCTTCATAAACGTAATGTTATGCAAAATTTTAAGACTCTCTAGTCAGCCATTTGTTGGAACAAATGATGTACAGCCAAGCGTCACAGTTAGCTGCTGAGGCTTTTCATTAATTAATGGGCCATTAATCACAGCGTTTTGCTGCCACATTTGATAAAACCATTTCATCAGCGCATCGGCAACTTCTTCGTTTGGACTTTTAAATTTTTTTCGGTTGAGATTCCCGTTGGTTAGCGTTTCATGGTGAATTTCTATTTCTGCTTTCTTTATTTTGGAGATAGTAGACTGACTCACGTTGAACTCCTCAGCAACAGCAGAGTGCTTTTTCGATTTTACCGTCTCCAAAACTTGTAGCTTTTCTCAATTGTAAGCGTATTTTTTTTCAAAACATTAGCCATGATACTGCTATATAGTATTTATTCGATATGTTGGGTTATAAGTCATAATTTAAACAAAATATAATGACTATTTAATGTCATTGTGGAAATTATCAAAATGGCTGTTATAACATAAGCATACACCGCAAGCAGAAAACAAAAAAAATAAAGACTGGTAGTCTTTGAATCGATCACATAGTAGAACACCGTTGGAATTCACCATGGCGTCCATGCATAGTGGACGAAGCGGTAAAAGGGTAAAATACGGTAATAGCGCTATGGTTAAAGGCGCAACATTCAAGTAAGTGTTTAAGTAGGATAATATTTGTTTATTATTTAAAAATTCCTGTCACAAATAGATGTATTGAAGGGGCCGACTAGGGTTAGAAATAATGACAAAAGATAGACAACAGAATTTATTTCTATATATAATAATTTGGATCTTATCCTTTAAAGAATAAAAATGTAATATTAGATTTGAAAATAATTTTAATGAATTGGGTATAGTCGGAGCATCAGTTTTTTAAATTATTATCATTATTCGCCAACGACCATTATATTATAGTACTCTAAATAAGAAAAGATGCCATATTATTTAATAACAACTTTATTATTAATAAAAAATTATTTTTAATTACGAAAGATTGACCGCCATATTTATTAACCCAATACGCAACGCCAATACGGATGGGAACCGAGAAGAGGGATGCAGGCTAAAAGTAAATCCCGGATTAGGAACGACACAATTTTAACCCTAAAAGATGAAAGATAACTTTTAACCCTATGTGATTAAAAGTTGTAACCTTATGTAAACCAATAATTACTAAATACCAAGTAAACACATATCTTTAATAAAGAGTAGTTGGTAAAAAACATACATATATTTAATAATCGTTGACAATTTTTAAGTACCAGTTAAAAATGGTTTGAAAATATGAATAAATATTTTAATTTAAGAATATTAAATTGAAAATCTATTGAAATTAGATTAAAAAGTATATAAATTTGTTAATCGTCAATTTAAATAAACTCGTAAAATTATTGATTGATTAAATGCAATTGTTAATTAGAAATATTATTGACTGAACTTATTTTTCAGTAGAAAGTTATTCTTGAAACAACATAAAAATCATATTTCAATAACTTTTCTTTAAATTAATTTTGAAAAAGTAGAAACCACATACTTGATTTTGATTGGCTGTTACTATTGCTATTGACAACGACACTATTTTTCTATAAATTTAGTCACTAAACACAAAATACTAATAAATTTATCAATATATTAAAATTATTACAGTTTTCTTGAAAATAATTTGAAAACGTACAAACTATTTTTCAATAAAACTATTATTAAACTAAAAATAGATGAATAGATTTATCAATATATTTATTGTAATTTTTCTTGAAAATAATTTGAAAACATACAAACTATTTTTCAATAAACTTATTATTTAACTAAAACCGGTTGTTGAAAAAACTAATAAATTTATCAATTAAAATAATTACAATTTTCATGAAAATAATAATTTGAAAATGAAATTATAGAATACTTACCAATTTATTACCAATGACAACGACTCAAATTAATTCAAATTTTAATGTTCAAATTATTTTCTAAATATTATTGGTACCACATTGATAGGAAATCATACTATTCAATCGAACATAATTTCATTAATCTTTTTAAATAAATCAACAAAAGTCATTTAAAATTAATATAATGTTGAACTTGTTGCTAATCACCGACTTATTTTATTTAACACTTATCCGAATCTAATTATATGCATTGTAAAACATTACAGGTAATAATTCTTTGATACTCCTATTAAAATTACAAATTTTACATGCTGAACCAATATATTTTCCTGTAAAATGGTCATGGTCTCTAACCTTGTCTACTATGTTCTTATTACACAAATAACAATATTCACAATTATCAAATGAATATTCTTCAAAAATTCATAAACGTAGTTTTGTCCAATGAAATAATGGTAACTTGTCATATCAGTGAAGTTGTTGATTAATAAGAGTCCATCGGAAATTGGCAAATGTTTTTGAAAATAAATGTTATCTTTTGGTAAAATAGATTCAAAATCTGCATAGATAACGAAAGGAGGTGTTATCGTTTTTGACCAGTTTTTGAACTCCAAATATTTATCTTTATCTTTTGGTAATGTATATAGCGTAGTACCCAACTGATTTTTCTTACATAACTCTTGGTGTTTTTCAAAGGATTTTAGCTTACGAAATCCATTTAAACAATTTTCACACCATTTGCAACAAATTTGAACATTACAATCATTATTTTTATGACAATTCATCAAGGATTGTAAATTAGTTACTGCTGTATAATGATATTTTTCACCCTCCTTTATCAATAATAAATAAATTGGATCCAATCCTGTTACTTTTGTTCGGTGAATTATATTTAAATATGGATGCTTCATTATAAGTTCTTCTCTATCCTCAAAATTTTCGTTATTATAAATCATTACATTAATTGCTAAACCAGGATTTTTCTTCACAAAAGTTGGAATATCACACAGTTTCATTGGCATATCGTTAGGATCGTATACCAAGTCATTCATATACGGTAAATATTTTGTTGGTCTATCTCTATGTTTCTTGATTCTATCAGATTTCAATACAGCCAAAACACTATATATGAAACATAAATTATTGGTATTTTGTACGTTAACTATTGCCTTTTTACCTAATAGAGCTTTAGGTGTTGAAATATAACTATATCCATATAACCTAGATATATTAGAAACTTTGGTTACTTTGAAATTTACTACTATCATTCGGTTTATTTTCCAACTACTTCCTAATTCTGTTCGTTCAACAATCTTTTCATTTATTTTCTTTATACACTCATCAAGAAAAGTTGTAGTCACTGAAGCAGCGCGATTTGATATACTAACTACTTTGAGTTCCCCATCTTTTTCAAATTCTACTTGGACTCCAAATTGAACTTTTGAATGTTTCATTTCATTTAATGTAATTTTTAATTTTTCCAAAAGAGAAGATGGAAGAACTATTTCTTTAATATTATATCTTCCGATGTTCACTTTTATAATTCGATGTGAGCGTAGTAAATCATATTCAATTTCTGGTTCAATAATAATGTCACTTAACCCTAGTCCAATTTGTAAATCATCTTTAATAAATATTTTTTCAAGTATTTCAGATTTTATGGTGCTTTTTCGTTTCAAAATGTGTTTAAACAATGATTTTTTATCCGTATAAAATTGATATATTACTAAACATTTCATGTAAAACTCTACATTTTTCTACACATACTCAATATTTAGCGAAAATATCTACTTTAAATCGATATATTACTGAGCACTTTCATTAAAAAACCCTATATTTATCTGTACATCTTGATATTTAACCATAATATCCTCCTTAAAATTGATATATTACTGATCATTTTCATTAAAAACCCGATATTTATCTGTACATACCAAAATATCTCACTTTAAAATTGATAAATTACTGATCATTTTCATTAAAACCATATATTTATCTGCACATACTCAATATTTAGCCATAATTTATCCCTTGAAATTGATATATTACTGATAATTTTCATGTAAAATCTAACATTGAATGATTATTTCTACTCAATATTTAGCTTTGATTAATTTCTTTTAACACTGTATAAAATGATATCCAAATTGTTATTACGTCATAATTAATCGATTAAATTTCTAACTCAATATTTCATCTAATAATTTACTACATCTAAACTCGATATTCCAACTTGTAAAGCATACTAGAATTGATCAAAATTAGAATTCATAGTGGACATCTAATCCCAATCTACGTAAATTTTTTATTACCTAATAATCCTTTTGATTTTAGAATATTACATAAGAAGTTGCACGTTATTTTTAAAATTAACGTTATGAAAATAGAAATCGGAGAATTTGCTGATCTTTTTCAGTGTTTTTTCGAACAACTTAATGCAAAATCGAAGCAGGAAGAGGAATTTTGGAATTAATCGGTGCCTGGGTCTCGTGTGCCTTCTGAAGATATGCCTGCTTTCCAGATTAATGAAAGATTTCATGCATTGGAAAGAACTAATGAGCTTTTATTGGATTCTATTGTTAATACTTTAAATTATCTTATATCTGGTTTGAATGGTAATTTTGACAATACTAATAAATTAAATTGTATTTGTAAAAATAAAAATGTTAAGGAACCTCTTTCAATTGTTAAGACTAATCTTGTTAGTGAACTTCCTTCAGCTCTTTTAGTTCAAAATAAGGTTCCTTGTCTTAAGTTATCAGAAGAAGATTTGATTAGGAAAATACCAACTAAAATTCTTCCTTCTAAGAAAGTTTCTAAAAATACAATAAAGCATACTTCCAGAGTAAACTTTTTGCTATTTGTTAGAGTTTTAGATTCCAATGAGAGGCAACAGTTTTTTAAGCTATTTCCCAATTTATTTGCTTTATTGAAAAGTAAAGAATCAGAAAAGAAATCTGAGGTATTAAATATCGAGTTGACCAAAATTTCTAAAATAGATAATCCCCTAAATATAGCTGGATTTAAAAATTTCTTTTTTAGAAATAATAATATATGTGTTACAATTGATTTTTATAATAGTAGTAAAGTAAAACCTAAAATTACTAAAAACTTAAAAATCAAAACATCTTTAATAAACTCAAAGATTGTTAAAAATTACAATACGAATAAATTTATCCCTGCTTCTTTATCGATAAAGAAGTTTTTATTTGTTCTTTCAGATAAACTGGCTGAGACAACTAATATTAGTAATGTCACAGTCAGAGAGGAACAAATAAATAAAATAATTACTTTATTAAAAATTAAAAATAGCCTACCCGACTATTTGGTTAAATCCCAAATTAAATATAAGGATTGGGATTTTTTAATGTTGGATTTGTTAAATAGTTGTGAGATCGAGGGTGAGTTGGGCCAAAAAATTACTGAACTGTCCCGTTCACAAATTAAAGAACTATTTAACTCATTCCCTGAAATTCAGGAACTTTTTTTCATCGAAAAAAAAGCATAGATGAAAACCCTGAAAAATTAATTAATTTAATTAATAAATTTAAAATTGAAGAAACATTTCCTCAACAGATCTCATTTGTGGGGGGTAAATTTGTTAAGATTGATAAATTAAATGATTCTCAGTTTCCACAAGTGAAATCTGAATCCGATATCATGTTTAACCTTGGTTTGTTTAGTCTCTTTGGTTTATCTGAATATGATAATATTTTAAATTCTCTTTTATGTCAACCAAAGTCTCAAGAGAAACTGGTTGATATAATTTTTCATTTAAATTACCTAAATTTAAAAGACAATTTTGATACTTCAACAAACGGAACTTATGAAAATTATGTTCAAAACTATATTGTTAATTGTTTCTTAATGCACTCAATTCTAGATCTTGAGACTTGTGCTTTCTTAAATCTTGATAATATTGAATTGTGGGCTCCAAAATTGATTGAATTGATTCCTTCTTCTTCCCATTATAGTTCAAGTTGTAAAAAAAATCTTTAAGCTCAAACAATGGAAATTGTCTGGTGAAATTGACAGAATCCACAATATCATTTGTCCTGAAACTATAATTGAAATCAATAACTTTCTTGGGGTGATTGACCAATCTTATACTACCAAATCCGACCAACTGAAATTTCTTACTAGTTTAGGTGAAAAAATTAATAACATAGAAATCGACAATGATGTAGATGATTTGGTTAAAGCAAAGAGAATGCTTTATTTTATTATTAGGGACAAAAAACTATTTCTAAATAAAGATAATTTTAACTATCGCATACCCTTCAATTGTAGAAAAATTTGTACATTAAAAATGAGTGATTTCATAACTAAGCTCATTCAGTCAAATGAACTTTTTGAAGAGCGAGAAGCAGTTGTAGACAATAATATAGACGTATCTCCTAATGAAAACTTAAATATCTTAATAGTGGAACCGGTCAATCCCACTCCTGACACAGTTATAGTTGGTCAGATGGATACTTTCCCAACATACATTGACGAAACTGAGCAAGTTTCTATAGATAAACCTCTGAAAAAAATAACATCAAAACAAGCTGTAAAACCCAAGGCACAAAAATCTAAATGAAGGGAAGTGCCTGCATCAGTTTCAATATCTGTTCCAATCTCTGAAGAGACTGATGCAGATAGCACTATAATTAATTACTTTTTTCCTGAACGCGACCCCCAAATCTGGTTTACCGATGATGATATTGACTATTATCTTGAGAGTCACATCGGTAATCCAAGCTTTGCACCGGTCAAATGTTTTATCGTCGAAATTTTAAGTTCGACTTGCAAAGACGAAATATTTCCAATGCCAGATAATCTTTTTAAAGCGCGAATAATATTATGTCCTCTTAACATCAATGAATCTCATTGGATCCTTTTTGTTTACTGTAAATTGACTAAAATTTCCTATTTTGTTGACCCAATTCTCCGTAAACGGCATAACCTTATTAATAAGTCAAGTGCACTTAAAATCACTATGGCTTTAAATAATCTTTTTGATCTCAAAGCTGCTGTAACCTTTCACCCTCATGATAACTTTGTTTACCAGGATAATAATTACGATTGTGGACCTTACATCTGCGCGTATGCTATGATGATAAGCCAAGAATGGCAAACATTTTCCAACAACTTTATTGAAACAATACGTAAAAATGTCCATCGATTCCAAACTAGTAAATTTCAGAATCCACCAAAAGTCTTTGGGGGTGGTATAACGACATTGCCTATTTTCAAACGCTTCCAAAATGTAACAAGACCACCAAAAGTAGCACTTACTTATAAAGCTTCTCTCTAAAATGAGAATTCCTGTGTACCTTCTTTAATAAAAGAATGGTTTAGTAATAAATATTATATAACCGTATTGTCTCCTGAATTGACATTGAATCTTATTGCACATAATAATCAATTTATAAGAGAAAACGTCAAATTTAGGCAATTTACGAGAGTAAAGTATGTAATTGCTGTCATTCCAAACAACCCACACTGGTGTCTGTATATATTTTCCCTTTTATTCGAGCACAGCTACATCTTAAACTTTCAAGGCAGAGTCTTAAATGAGAGACTTGTCAGTATTGGTGAAAACATGACTAATTATCTGAATAAATTCTTCATTTCTACTGCGAAAGTCAATTTTATTGTTAATCATAACCCGACTCACTTCTCGTTTAGATCGGAAGATCCACATTTTTTTGCTTCTGCGTTTATTGAATTTCTCGAGAGATTCTTCTTTGGTAATATCCTTTCATTTACTAAAATCAATGAAACTTTAAAATCATTTAAACTACAAATAACAAATGAGATCTGTAAAAATTTAAATTTAATTAATTTTTCAATTAATGATGAAATTATCACAAAATATTTAAAAAATTTAAATTTACCCAGCAATTTTATATTCATAAATTCAGCAATGTGCACTGCTATTATGGATGATTGCACTCGCTATTTAAATGATTTTTTAAACTATGATAATATTATCAAAGCACAAGTTATATTCGCCATTGTAGCACCTCCAAAATTTCGTGAAATTCTTTTTATCATAGACTACAACACTGATGAATATTACCTTTTAAACCCAATAACTCTTTTAGGAAATGATAATTATTTGTCTACTTGTAAGATTCTAAGAAATAAAATTAATGAAATTAGAGAATCACCTAATCGTGTATTAAATCTTGGTGAATGCCCTAATGATATTCGTGGTTCAGGTTTAGTAAGCAAAATTCTGTTTTGTTCTTACATGTCAAATTATGCAAATGATTTGCCTTTAGTTGGTTTGAATTTAAGACAAATTGGTAATGTGGTAAACTCTTTCCTTCCAATAGTTTGTGAAATAAAAAAAGTTAAATCCTTAGAAAATAATATAATTAATCAAAATCATAAAGAAAGTGAAAATTTAAAAGAACGTAAAAATAAAATTGATCAACTTTTAATAAAAGTATTTAAAATGAATATTGATGAAATCGTCGATGTAATTTTGGATCAAATTTCTATTAAAACTGTGCCAACACACAAACCTTACTTGGGCAATAAAGAAAGAGTAGAATCTCAAATTAATAAAAGTAAATTAATTAAAAATTTCAACAGTGACATGAAAACCACTGTAAACACGATCATTAATGATGTAGATGTGGATGTTAGACCTAAATATGAAAACATTATAACGAATTTTGAGCACAAATTTCCTTTTGACCGAACTTGGGATAAGGTGTTTAAATTTTGTAATCGTTCTGATGAAAAACTTAAACTTAAATATTTATCGAATTCTGAGGTATTATTTGAGCTCAAGAAAGCTGACAACACAAGTCCTGGTGTTGATGGTATAAAATATCGAGACCTGGTGATGCTGGATCCCGAGGATAAACTACTAACTTTTTTTTTTAGTAAAACTATTTCTAAAAAGGTTATACCAGATAGCTGGAAATCCTTTAAAACGTTGCTAATTCCAAAGCCCGATAAAGGTGATAAATATGATAATGTGTCGTCTTGGCGTCCAATCGCACTACTTTCCTTTATCTACAAACTGTTTGCCTCTTGTTTAGCTAATCGTTTAACATTTTGGATAAATAAGAACAATCTGTTGCATATCGGTCAGAAAGGTGGCTCTAGACAATATGGATGTGTGGAACACAATTCAATTCTTTCGTGAGCTTTAGAGCACTTTAAATATAGCAAGAACTCTCCACTTGCTATTGCTTGGCTTGGCATTAAGGATGCTTTTGGGAGTGTTCCTCATGCCTACATGTGGTTTTTACTTCGATTTGTTGGGGTTGATGAGGAATTTGTGACCATTCTTGAGAGGATGTATTCCGATACAAGTACTTTCTATAGTTGTGGCCCTATATTGACTCCAAATATTGCAATCAGACAAGGTGTTAAGCAAGGATGTCCTATCTCTATGATATTATTTGCTTTAGCAATTAATCCAGTTCTTGAAGCGGTATCCCGATCTAAATGTGAACCATTTATGATTGGTGAATCTGCAGTTAAAATCCTTGCGTACGCTGATGACATTGCTCTTGTATCAAAGTCTGCTTACGACTTACAGAGAGTAACAAACATTGCTGTTGCAATTGCATCTGAAATTGGCTTTGAATACCGTCCTGAAAAATGCGGTTATATCGAACTTCCTCTTATCGAAACAGAAAGTCAAATTCTTATAAATGACAATAAAATTAGAAAATTAGCTTCAAGTAAATTCTACCAATATCTTGGAGTGCCTGTGGGTGAAGAAACCGATCAGAGTCCATATGACATTCTTAAGAAAGTTGTTTCTGATACTAGGAAAATTGCTGACTCTGACTTACTTGGATGGCAAAAACTGAAAGCGTACAAAATCTTTTTACATTCTCGTCTAGTATTTTCTTTTAGAACACGAGAGATTAAAACAAGTGCACTAGCAAAATCCAATGCCAACAATAATCTGACTGTAAACATCACTAGCCAATTAAGAAATTGTTTTAGGAAAATGATGTCTTTGCCTAACCACTCTGAAGTATGTTATTTTTATAATTCAACTGAAAACGGAGGGGCAAACTGTGTGGACCTACTTGACGAATACCACACACAGACAATAACACACTTTTTCCGACTTTTTACTTTTAGTTGTGAATTTGCGAAAAAAGTTAACCTTGATTCTTTGAACTTTGTAGCTGGTCCGCGACTTGGTATTATCAATCCGACTTTGCAAGAAAGGTTTGATTGGATCAATGGGAAAGAGCCAAAACCTCGGCATTCTGGTAAGAAAACTCGTTTTCAGCGAGCTAGAATTGCGATTGCTTTTTTTTTAAGAAAGAAAATGATATTAATATTATGTTTATTGTCACCAAAGGTCAACCTTCACTCTTCATTACATCAAAAAAACGTAGGACATTTATTATTACTCCTGATTTGCGTAAAACTACTTCAAAAGTCTTGCACATGGCTCTCTGTGACTCGTATCTTTTGAAATGGGAAAAAGGCTGCACTTCAAATTTCATTGCCTCAGCCATTAAACTTTCACCAAAAATTAATAAAGCTATTTATCGAGGTGACATTTCTGAGTTTGCTTGGCACTTTATCCATCGTGCTCGTACAAATACTTTGTCCATCAATGCAAAACCACATAATAAAGGTAATAAAAGACTGTGTCGATTATGTCACACTGAAGACGAAACAATGTCGCATATTATTCAATCTTGTAAAATCCATTTGACTCTTGGTTCTGAGAGGCACAATGATTTTCTTGATCTGATTTCGTCTCACTTGTCGAAAAATTCAAATTTTATTGTTGTTGTTGACCATGTATGTTCACTTGTTCCGGAATCGAAAGAGCGAGTAGATTTAATGATCACTGACATGGTGCGGAAAAAAATATTTTTAGTTGACATGAAATGTCCATGTGATACAATAAATAATTTTGCACGAGTAGATCTTCTTAATTTACAAAAATACAATTCGTTGAAAATGCAAATACAAGATGTCAAACCTGACTTCAAAGTGGAGCTTGATACTTGTATCAACAGCTCTTTAGGTTCCTTTGATCGAACTCACCTGAAAGGTTTATTAAAAGATTGTGCACTAAGCAATATTTCCCATTCTGCTAGACGGTGGCACTACCACAAGACTGGTATTTTGGTAAATCTTGAAAAATTTCGATTTAATTAATGTTTGAGTTGAAATTGCCATTTGACTTGTGTATGTGATTTATTGTTTTAATAAATGAATTCCACCCTCTTCCAGGGAAAGGTTTAACTTTGCATAAAATTAAACTCTCTGTCTAAACTTGGTAGAAAATTAATCTAGAATGAAGAAGCCTGATGATATTTTTCACAAATCTGCTGAAAACTCAATTCTGAAGGATGGAAATAAAAGCAGATAAAGATTCAATATTCGATAAAGAAATGGACCTCAACAATCAATGTCAATTATCAATAATGAATCTGGGCAGATGTCAGAAGGCGATAATCAAATGCTGAATTCCAATGACCGAATCTACTTTGATGCCTTAAATTTGTGATCAGCTTCCACTATAAAGGTGCTGCATCAAAAGCCAATGGAGATTCAATGCCGGATGAAAATGCCGATGAAAGAGAATCAGAGCCGAGGACAATTTAGAGAAAATTCAATTGCAACTGCGTCAAGAGTTCCTCAACAGTAATATGAAATATCGAAACTCAATTGGATCTTTTGCTTTGGAGAGTCTCAGAACGGCAAGCTCCATGTAGAGCTGTGTCCGATATGAAAAATTCAAAATTGTTATATTAATAAATTTTTATATGAGTAATTTTGCTAAGTGCCGATCGGTGCTGATCGGTGTTGATCGGTGTTGATCGGTTCTAGAAAGTAGGTGTGTAGAAGGTTCTAGAAGGTAGGTGTGTGGTAGGTTCTAGAAGGTAGGTGTGTTGGTCCACAACTACGTGACATAATAACAGTTAGGTAATAAGTGTGTGATTGACCAGTAGTTACGTAACAAGTGTGTCTCCGGGTAGTGACTAACCAGTGGTCACGTAACAGGGTTACGTAACAGGTGTGTGACTGACCAGTGTGGATGTAATAAGTGTTCGACTGTGTCACGTAATAACTAACCAATGACGTAATCATGAGATCATTGACCAAGGGTCAACCTCCAGGTAGCAACAGTGAGGACAGAGGTCAAATGTTACATAATAATTACGTAAGCCAGGGGGTTGTAACTGACGGGCTCACATCCTACTACTCAGAAAAATTCCGCGAGAAACTAGAGCAGTTATTTTAGCATAAAATTACGCGCACCTGTGCACAGAATGCCAAGTTGGAATTTGACCAATTCTATGACAATCGTGCATTTTTTTGTTAATCAAGTTATTGTGAAAAGCCTTTGCAGACTTGACCAACTTTAAATTTTCAATTTTAACACGAGTCACCGGTAAGATGACACACAGACATGGTAACCAACTCACGTCAGAAAAACTAAAATTTTACAAAAGTATGTGTGTATGTGTGTGCATACGTGTCTGTATGTAACACATGGACAATAAATTAGACCCCTTTAAAAATATTTTTAATTTTAAAATCTTATTTTTATTATAATTATTAATGTAATTAACAAACTCATATTGAGAAATTCTCCATCTTTTATTTATTTTCTCTCCTTCAGGCAAACGTGATATAACACACTTTACCAGAAGATTCGAAATAGTCCTCACATATTTCACAAATCGAAATGCAATCCAGCTATAAAATTCCAAAAATATTGCCGTCCAAATCAGCCCACCCGGTCAAATCCAATACCCAGAATGAAAGCATCTCCCACACAACCTGCCAACAGAAATACGACAAATTTTTCGCGGAGCATGAACGTACGTTGGGTACCTGGTTCGCTCCAGAAGTCGTAAAAGCCCTACATCAACAGATCCATCGCTTGACAAGATGTCGCGATGATCTTATTTCTGAGAACCGGGCTCAGAGGATCTTCATTAATGATAGAGCGCCGTGTTAATTGCCTCATTCACGGAGGCCGAATTAACAAAGCGTATAGCCGGCAGCGATCTGGCCGTGAAATTAAATTTAATCCCACCACCACACATCCCAGAACAAACGAAGTTAGTCTCGTAAAAACCCTCAAAACTAGTAAAAGGCACAACCCCAGCAAAAACCGGCGACGCCGTAAACGTCGTCGAGTTGAGGTAGCCGTTGTATTGGCAAATGCGACCAAAGTGCTAGAAGAAGCCACCATTCGGGTCGCAAAGCAATTCCCGGAATTCGTGAAGCCGGATGAACAATTGCCCGAATCGGTGAAACCAGTGGAATCAGTGCCTCGAATTTGTGACGACAAGGAGGACGAGATGAAAATCTGCATGGACGTGTCCTTGGCAGAAGCAACCCCACTAGTAGTCGAGTAAGCTCAAAATTCATCGACTTCAGTCGGATATTGAACAGACGAATCATAGTTGCAAAATAGCGAAAATTCTTAAATAGCTTCCTTATTCTCACTGACTGGGCTTGGAATTAATAGTTAATTCTATTGGGAAATCATTTGAAATCATTTAGGCGATTGGGAGACTACAAACTGTATTTGATAACATAATAAATTCATTGGAAACTTTAACTCAACGTCACCTTTGGGACTTGCGCGTATCCATTTTGGTCAACTTCGGGTGGGTGGTCCTCATAAAATTAATTAATTTCATAACTAATGGTTTATGGAAATTACCGTCTTGGATCTTTGGGTTTCTGTATGGATTGGTTTGATTTCGGTCCCTCGTAAACCATTTCCCGAAGAAGTTGTGCATCGCATAGTATTAGCCATTAAAACGGTGAAATGAAATTTTGGAATTTGGTAACCGCTTATGTCAGAGAGAGTGTGTCTATCTGGTTAGGTAGAGAGTAAAGCACAATTCATAACTACCGCTGGCACACTTACTACTACTGCATATTGCTCGTGTGTATGCACATCTCTGAAATGATGCATGCGAAACACACTACACCGGTTTCCTGATCCATCAGTATTGTTGGGGTATCACGAAAAAGCACAGTAAAATCGATAAAACACAAAAAATGATAAAAGTGCAATATTAATTAAAAAATGTATAAAATTCGAAAGTAATAATGATCGGGGGGAAATTGGTATGGTTGAACGCCAAATTGAGAGACGAGTCCGGAAATAATAATAAAAATTGAGTGAGGGGTCCCTAGAAAATGATATAAAATAAAAAAGGAAATTAATTAAGAAAATTAATTACTAATGGGAAGCCCGAGTCAATGGGAAGCCCGGGGCAATGGAAAACCCGAGAGATGTGGAAAAGCCGAGAGCTGAGGAAAACCCGAGAGATAAGGAAAACTCGGCGCATAGACGGAATAATATAGTAGGATAAATTAGCCTAAACAACGTCAAACGTTGTTGACAAATGTCGGTCTGAAAGGTAATTATTAATGATAATTTGATAATGCAGAACCTATTGTTGACAATCGTCGGAAAACAGTCTGAGCAGGAGTATAAAAGAAAGATGGAAAAACACGAGAGGACCATAACTCATCAGACAAGAAAAGAGGACCAGAATTCATCAGACAAGAAAAGAGACATTATCAACCAGACAAGAAAGGACAATTATTATTAACTAGGTACGAGAGAGCAGATATTATTAACTAGAGTGAATCGACGTGAACGAGCAGTAGCTAGGTTAGTAGAGAAATCCAAATCCAAGTTAAAGTCAAGGTTATCTATCAGACAGGGTGGTTCTCCCTTGGACAACCTACCCTAAGATAATCCGAGCCAAACAGTGGTTAAAAGGTGCAAATCATGTAGTGAAATTGTGATTACAAATATTGAACCAAAGGATTGATTTGTTATTGTGATAAAGTACAAATAAAATTATTCTGTGTTGGGTTTGCTTATTTGATCGAAAAAGGACACGAGAAGTCAGAGGGAACCGACTTTCAATAATAATAACCCAACATTTTGGTGAGCCCGACGTGATAAAAAGTCGGCGGAAAACAGTGCTGAAAATAATTGAATTGTTAAAAAGAGGAAAACTAGAAAAAAAAGAGAGAAGAGTGTCAGAGCAAAAATAAACTGAAAAGAGAATAAATTATTAAATTAAAAGAAAACTTTCAAATTATTGAGGAACTTCGTGGTTTAGTACGCCAGAAGTTATAAAGAAAATTATTATAGAATAAATTCCAAAATTAAAACAAAAGGTAATATTAATAATTGTAATATTTTAAAATTCAGACGAGAAAAAGTTGTACAAAAAAGATTTTATAATTTGAGAAACCAGAAGCAATCAGAAATAATGGCGAGCAATTCCAATAATAATGATCAAACCCCGGTGTCTACTGTGACAACCCCTGTATCTAATATCCAAGCAAATATGTCTACTACTTTTAGTAATGATTATGCAAGTTGTCAGAAACTACCAGTTCAGCAATATGGAGGAGATCCGGTTGAATTTGTTGATTTTATGGCTGATTACTACATGTATGCCACTGCTTATGGATGGAGCCAATCGATTATGGTGCAACGGTTACCATTGTATTTAAAAGGAGCAGCGAGAGAGGCTTGGCAACAAATTGATAAAAGACTCATTGCCAATGATTGGACCAAGTTGAAAGATGCCTTAGCAGCGAAATTAATTGGTGGTGATATTAAACGAATAATGCGCCAAAAGTTTTACAATCGAGTGCAGAGACCAGACGAGTCAGTGAGTGAATTTGCTTATCATTTGACAACCCTTGCAGAGAAAGCTTTTGAGATTAAACCTGAACAAATTGATGTGGCGAAGCAAGTGAAGGAATTGTTGCAAGACCAATTTTTGACAGGAGTCAGAAAAGAAATTAAAAAGGCCCTATGCTATGTAGATTTCAACAATTTTGATGAGCTAATTAAAAAGGCTATGAAGATTGAATTGAATTTGAAAACTACTCAACCAAAAGCAGAATCTTTTACAACTATTAATGAATCTAGAGACAGATCAATATCACCAATCAAAAGTAATTTATTCCAGAAATCCACCAGTCCATCACCAAAATTTAGAGTAAAATTTGAGCCAAGGAAATCTACAAATAGTCCGAATGAGGAGAGAGAAAGACCAGTTCAGTGTAGTCATTGTCAGAAATTGGGACATAATATAAATCAATGCTGGTTTAAAGATAATACTCAAAGAAGTCCAAGTCCTGTCCAGTGTGATCATTGCCAAAGAAAGAGACATAGTAATAATCAATGTTGGTTTAAAGATGAAGAGCAACAAAGTCCAAAGAGGATGTGGCCAAATTGGTTGAAAAGCAATGGTGGGAAAAGTTTTAATAAAATGAGCACTAATAGTCAGCGAATTAATGATAATATACAGTGCTATAATTGTGGAAAGAGAGGGCATGTATCACGGAACTGTTTCGCAAGATCAAAATCTCCATCAACTTCACCGTCACCTCAAAGAGATAGAGTTAATTTACAAGGCCGAATTCAATGTCATTCATGTAGAGGTTATGGGCATATGGCAAGGTCATGTCCCAGGAATAATGAGAGATTTCAAAAGCCAATCTTAAAGAAAATTAGATTCCAAAGTGATAAATCACAAGCAGACAACGTTGCTTTTGTACAGACAGATAATTATAATAATAGAATTGAAGACGAAGTGAAACAAATGAGTCGACGTTTGGATCGTTTAATATGCAAGTTTGAATCTGATGAAGAGACAGATAACCACATGATGTATGAGTCGCAATCAGAAGCATCAGATACAGAGCTGAAAAGAATGATGATTAAAGATGATCTGCAAAGCGAAAAGGCAATAATGATTATATCGAAGCTTAATAAATTAATCGAATCGAGAGCAGCGGAAACGTCTAAAATAATGACATCATTACTGGAATTGAGTCAAATGTCACTGAGTGTACAAAAATTGAAAAATGTAATTGAACTATGTGCTGATCATTATGAGGTAAATTTAAAAGATAGAGATGAAATAACAAATATGATGAAGATATTTGGGAAAGCTTTCAGAGAAAATAAATGGTTAGATTTTATTTTTATTGATGTTGTAGATGAAAGTAGAAATAGTGTGATTTGTATTCGTTGTGAAATTGGAGATTATGTTAAAGATTTAAAAGAGAGATTAAAAGAGAATAATGGAAGACAGATAATAAAGGTGAAATTTAAGAATAGGTATTTAGAAGACGATGAATTTTTAATAGATTATAGTTTTATACCTGGAAATAAAAATAAATTGCAGGTTGCGAGCATGATTAGGGAAGAAGTAGTGAAAAAAAGTGATTCACAAGAACTAATAGAAGACTTAAGAGATGCTTTAAGTAAGTGGGATGGAGTTAAAATTACGGAGAAATTAAAATTAATTGATAAAATAGAACTAGAGGAAAATGCTAAACTAGAAATAGTAAACATAATACGACCATATTTATATGATAAATCGAGGTATGGAGAAAAATTGAAATGTTTAATGCGAAGATTTGGTAGAGAATTAAGAGAAACTAGAATGGAATTAAAACCATTTATTATAGCAATAGATTATGAAGATTGGGGAAAAACAGAGTATATAGAGAAACATTGGTGTACAAAGGTTCAGAAGTTACGAAAAAGAGCTGCAAACCAAATAGGAAAAGATGGAATTATTGTATTGATGTTCAAAGATGAAGAATTAGATGATGATGAATATTTATATGATTGTGGATTTAAGCCACAGGAATTAGACGAAAACGGATACCTAGATGCTGATGGAAGGGCAGGGTATTTAGTAAATTGTGTAGTAGCAATAAAGGAACAGAAAGTAGATTCAGTGGATAACTCGGAGAATTCAAATACAGATATAGAGGAAGATAACGTGAAAACAAAAGTAGATGAAATTTTCAGTAATAAGGAAGAAAATGAATTGAATAATAAAATTCAGGTGGAACACGTTGAAAAACAAGAAATTTTTGAGGCACCACGAGGTGAAATAAATAGTGAAATAATCGTTAGGAAACCTAGAACTTTATATGAGATAAAGCGGAGTTTAGTGAAAATTGAACAGGAAGTTGATGAAACAAAAATAATCTTAATGGGCTTGATTAAAGCAGTATATCCGACGTTTGAAATAAAAATGGATGTCAAGTATGAGTTAGGAAATATAGTAACTGAAATGAAAAACCGACTTCCAGGTGTTGTGCAAAGATTTGGAGAAAACGATAACTTTTGTGATAAGAAACTAATTGAAAATTTGATTAAAAATGGAATTGACAAAGAAGTAATATTAACTAGTTTAACATATATGGTCTTAGAAATTGGAGCTCATGTGATAGCAGAAACGCATAATTTGGAAAATTTGATAGATGTAACGGCACGAATCTCAAATGAATATTTTATGAAGTGGGTCAAAAATAATGGAGGTTGGAAGAAGTTGAATAATGATCTTACAGTAAATGAAAGTGATGAAAAAATATTACCATACAAACCGTTAAATGGAAAGGATAGCCCGAAGCTAAGAAAAAAGATGATATTCCCATGGGCAATAGTTATGCTCTTTATTTTTTGTACAATAACTACACAAGCTACAGGTATGGCAGCTTACGATTGTTCCCAAACAGAAATGGGAAAAATTTATTCGGTTGTGGACATGGCAGAATGTCCGGATGCATACCCAAAGAAATTGAAAGTAGAAAATGATGTAAAATATTATGTGTATCAGGAATCTGATCTACGGCGAGCCAAAGTTAGAGAATGTATTGCGAAGCAAACTACTTTTGTATTTTTCTGTGGTAAATGGAGCCACACATCATTGATAAAAATGCACGCTATTCCACGACTAGTAGAGGTAATACCAGAAAACTGCTTAGCTGCGTTTCAAACAGAGAAGTTAAAAATTAATCCGGAAATTAAATTAAAAGCAAAAGTAAATCACAGAATAAGAGAGACAGTTGTTGTAAAGGGAGTAATACAACAAGATGGAACGTGCGAAGGAGAACCATATAAAGTAAATGAAAAAATTATTAAACAATCAGTGGTGATTGAAGAATATTTGACAGAATTAAGAGAATTTGAAGGAATTTTTGATGATGAAACAGGAAAACTTCAAACGCATCCGTTTTGTAATATGAGACAAAGTAATTGCCAAACAGGAGAATCCATTTTACTATTTGATATTAAAACTGATGTATGTAATTTAGCATATTTGAAAACTATGACTTTCAAAGAGTTAAGTGGAGAACAATTTAGAGAAAGCCTCGATAATTTCAATATAAATTATAAATCGAATGGCACAATTAGGTCAACTCCAGTATGGACGAGGAAAACCATACCAGTATTAATGTCGACATTACCAACAGATGGTATGCGTTTTATAAAAAAGGAGGCTACCAATAAATGCGGGCAAATGGTTTAATGCAACAAATTACAGAGGTGTTTACGTATCAAAAATGATGGTGCATGAGGCGAAAACTAAAATACACACAAATGATATTAAACTCACTCACTATTTTAACAATAAAATTGATTATTTGTACCATTTTAGTCAAAACATAATGGAGAATATATATCGGGAAATGATTTTAAATGATTGCAAATTGAATAAAGAGATACTTAGAAACAGGGTGGCAATGGCCATTACAAATCCAAACTTAGTAGCACCTATGCTAATATCAGAAAACCGTGTATTTCCAGAATCTTCGGAGAGGACCTATATAGCTATAAATGTAAAGCAGTTACAGTGAAAATTATGAAATACGAAAAATGTACAAATGAATTGCCGGTGAGTATAAACGGAAAAATGCGATTTATGGAACCCATAACAAGAATATTACTGGACGAGCAAACTAAGCCAAAAATTCTTCAATGTAATAGATTACTTGCTCCGTTGTATCGCTTAGCACAGGATTCATGGATAGCATTACCAGATTACCGAGGAGTGAGAACTCCGGATAAATTAGAATTAACAAATCTAGAATATCTAGTAAATTTTACATCCCTAAATAAAATGGCACAAATGGGTTTCTATGCAAGCGAGGATATCGAAGAAGCTCAAAGAAACTTGTTATTTCCGTCAAAAAAGGAACGTGTAATCTCAGAAATGATTCATACAATTTTGCCTAACGGGGAAGGTAAAGTCAATTATGAATATCTTCTAACACCAGATCACTTTAGAAAGGCAACATATAAAACAATGAAAAAGATCTGGGGGAAATTCATGTTTTTAGGACAAGCATGCGCAGGCTTAATTGGATTCTATGTTGTAATCATAACAATAAAGGTAATAATGTCACAAATATTATCGGCTCATAGAATATACGTAATATCCGGATGGTCAGGGAAAATAATTATTGGTTGTTTTCCATTTTTAGCGAGATTTTTCATTACTCATCATCAATATAGAGAAATGGCAAGTGTGAGAGCACAACTGAAAACCGATCAAAAAAGTGAAGTGTCTCTATGTGCAGCAAGTGATCACAATAATGATAATAATGATGACATCAATGATGATAAAAAGGAGCAAAGATATTTTCAAAAAGGAATTATGAAGAGTGAAAAAAAGCCAGAGCTACAATTTTTATTAGAACCTATGCCAAAACTTAGCGGAATTGAAACACCTTCAAAGTGGTATACACCAACATTTTCGCCAACGGTACCAAAGTATCCAACTGAAAAATTAAAAGAAATGAAACCGGTAGAACATATTCAATTTGAATTAGATAACATTGAACCCACGAGCGCAGAAATTGAACGGAGAAACATGCTCGGATTACCGTGTAGTTATGCAATGATGACGTTAGGAAATAAAGGCAAACAGCCTCGAATAAACATTTTGTTCAATGGAAGAAAGGTGGAAGCTTTGTTAGATTCAGGTTCCAGTAATACTATAGTATCAGATGATTTGTTGACAATTGAAGAGAAATCGAAGATGAAACCAACAAGTAAAGTAATAAGGTCGATGTCGGACAATGTTTTAAGTATAATTGGGAAATTAAAAGCTGAATTAATTATTGGTGATCACGAATTAGTGCATTATGTGTCAGTGATGAGAAATAGTCCTGTCGGATGTTTAATTGGTATGGATGTAATGGAACAACTACAAGGAATTTCTCTTGATCTAAAAACTGAGAGATTAATGAAAGGACAGACAGACGAAAAAGGACATAAGGTGAGAGAGGTATTTTTAAATCAGACGCTAGAATTGCCAGCAAGAAGTGAGGTAATATATTATGCAGATGTGTTAGATGTGTCAGATGACGAGTGCATATTTGAACCAAATGAGAAGCTAATAGAAAAATACGAAATTCCAATGTGTGATGAAGTGGTAAAGGTCAAAGACCAAACAGTGACAGTGAGAATAGTGAATCAAAACACAAAACCCATCCAAATGAAACCAAAAACTAAACTGGGAAAACTAACGAAGTTTGAAATAGAGAAAATCATAAAATTACCGAGAAATATTAAAATTTACAAAGAGCCACAGGTCATTAGTAATGATTTAACAGAATCACAAAAAGGGGAATTCACAGAGTTATTAAAGAAATATAAAATGGTGTTTGCAAAACACGAGTACGATTTGGGACTCACCCAAGTAATTGAACATGAGATACCATTACTTGATGAAACTCCGATTAAATTGAAACCGTATAGAATTCCATATATACATCAAGAGGAAAGTGATAGGCAGATAAAAGCAATGAAAGAGTTCAAAATAATACGAGATAGTTCTTCACCATTTTCATCGTCAATAGTAGTTGTTAAAAAGAAAGACGGCGATCTGCGATTTTGTGTTGATTATCGGAAATTAAATCAAGTTACGCGAAAGGATACATATCCTATTCCAGTTCCACAAGAAATGTTTGATCAAATGGGAGAGGTACAATTTTTCACAGTAATCGATCTTAATAAAGGTTACAATCAATTTAAAGTGATGGTAAATGATTGTATGAATTTAATGTGTTACCGTTTGGATTAACTGGAGCACCTGCTACGTTCCAGCGAGGTATGAATTTTGTTTTACGGGATATCCCACATGCATTAGTCTATATTGATGACATAATAATATTTTCAAATACTTTTAAAGAACATCTGAAAGATGTGGAAACTGTATTTAGAAGATTATTAAAGGCTAATCTAAAAATAAAACCCTCTAAATGTGAATGGGGAAAATCGGAAGTGGTTTATGTAGGTCATATTATTTCTCGAAATGGATTGCAACCAAACCCAGAAAATGTGAGAAAAATTAAAGAATACCCAATCCCTGAAAATGTAGACCAAGTTTGACAATTTCTCGGCTTAGCCAGTTATTATAGAAAATTCATTAAAAGCTTTTCTCATGTAGCACAACCCTTAAATGTATTATTAAAAAAGCAGACTCAATTTAAATGGGGAAAAGCGCAACAAGAAGCATTCGAATTACTTAAAGAAAGCTTGATTAAAAAACCTATACTGAGATGCCCAAATTTTAGAATACCATTCATTTTAATGACAGATGCAAGTAATTTTGCATTGGGTGCAGTATTAGGACAACAAGTCGAAGGTGAGAAAGATCATGTAATAGCATATGCCAGTAGAACGTTAAAGCCACATGAAAAGAATTATTCTACAATTGAGAAAGAAACATTGGCATTGGTTTACGGTATAGCAACGTTTAGACAGTATTTAGTTGGCAGAAAATTTGTTGTGTTTACTGATCATAATCCGTTACAATGGTTGATGAAACATCGGGATTCAGCCAGCAAACTGATCCGATGGTCAATAGCCCTACAAGAATATGATTTCGAAATTAAATATCGAACAGGCAAATCAAATGGAAATGCGGATACGCTATCGAGAATCCCTGTAAATAATGAGAGTAAGAATAATGAAATGAATTATAATAATACAATATTTATGGCAATCAAAACCGCTAATAATTTGAATGAACTGCAAAAAGATCAGGAAAAGGATAATGAATTAAATCAATTGCGGAAACATGCAGTCACGATCAAAAAGGAAAGTGACTGGAAACATGTAGTTGACGAAAAACATAAATATATCATTCATGATGGTTTGTTAAAATGTGTTAAAAATGAAAACTTGTTAATTGTGGTTCCAACCAAACATCGAACAACGTTAATGTTAATATACCATGATGGAGCACTAGGTGGACATTTATCCGCTCGGAAGGCATTATCAAGATTGAAACAAAAATATTATTGGGACACTATTGAATCAGATGTCAGAAAATGGTGTCATACTTGTGAAGTGTGCTTAACCAGGCGAAATACGGGAAAGAAAATAAAAGTACCTTTGAAACCTATGCCAGTGCCCGGAGCGCCGATGGAAATTACTGCAATGGACATTGTTGGTCCGTTACCTGAAACAATTAATGGCAACAAGTATATCATTGTGTTCTGTGATTATCTAACTAAATGGCCTGAAGCATATGCGATGCAAAATCAAAAAGCGGAAACAGTTGCAAAGATATTTGTAGAAAATATTATTTTTCGATATGGAGCACCGAAGAAATTACTTACTGATCAAGGAACGAATTTCCAAAGTGAACTGTTTATCTCAATCACGGAATTATTCGGGATACTGAAACTAAGTACATCGCCTCATAACAATAAATGGAAACCATTAAACTGGTAATTGAGGCGACCCTAAAGATTCTCTATGGTGCTGAATCGAGGACGATTTGAGGTTTTGCACGATTTATCGACTAATGGAATAATCAGAGTGAATAACAAAGCGCTGTGATGTTAATAGCGTAATGATCCGAGATCCAGCCAATTATGTGGCTATAAAACTTGTTAATGCTTTTCTCAGTGTTCCAGATAAAAGTTCATACAGCCACACCGTTAATTGCTCCTGAAATTTCTACATACGATACTCAACATTAGGAGTAGAAAAATTTCTGCGCTACAGGAATTGATATATTTTTCTACTAAAACCGAAAAGAAATTGTGAAGCCTTCTGACACTTGTGGAATTTAAGGCCGCACTCATACATAACTTTGTGCATCATCTTTTCTGAAACCACATACTTCTGAATTTCATGGCGTATGGAAACACCTTTTGAGAATTAGACAGTTTTTCTGTTATATCCTCCAGAGCCAAACTGACAGGAGATATCTCGAGTAACTGCCAACTTTATAAGGACTGAATAGATGGTAGACTTTGAAAATCCCTTCTCAGAATTCATATTCCAAAAATCGCAAAATCTATAACGCAGTAGCAACTTGGCCATAAATCCTATCATACAAATAATAACCTGAGGATGATGAAAGGTTTTGCTATCAACACATGGACCAATCAGAATTCTTTATGTGTTTTATTTACATGAAAACCAAACCTTCAGTATACAATACATTTAATTAAAAATATTCCAAATTTTGCCTCCGTAATCGTTATATGTCCATTTAAAATTTCATTATATTCAGTTTTATATACCAAAATTTCAAAGATATCGAAGAACATTAAATCAAATAAAAAATCTTAATAAAATATCTCGATCACGAACTCAAATTTTATTCACTAACAGAAACAACAAGATTTATGTTTAAGTAATTGCCATAAATTCCAGTTTTTATAATTGTCATTTATTTTATTTTATGTTCATTGCTGTATCATCTAATAAATTCCCATCGTTCCGCTCGTAATCCAATTACATTTATTTTCCTCCGTCTTATTTAGAGTCAAAACGTTCTGGTTTGTTATTTTAAATCCGAAGATATATTTTATTTTTAAGTAATTGCAACTGTAAATCCAGTCAATAATCCCGTCGCTCCTGCTCCTGAAGTTGTTGTGCAAAGAGAAAGAAATGGAACCCCTAAAACACTGTCTCCTGTAAATAAAGAAAAACCAGTGGAGCATATTAACAAAATTGTTGTCACAAGCAAAATAAATAATGCCCCGAAATCGGCATTATTCGATAATAAACCAGTAGTGGATTTGACAATATCAGATACTGAACCTACTCAAACAGAAGATATTTCATTCGGTTAGAAATTTATTATAATATACTCAATCTAAATTATTAATAATTGAAATTAACAATAAACAATATCGAAATTCAAATAAATTATTAAAGTTTATTGATCAGCATAATTACAATCTAGTCTCAGCTTTTAAAAATACTATTTATTATTGAATTTTAATAATTTTTATTATTGGTTATTAATAATTTTTTAAATAAGATTTAAATAAATAACAATGTTAGCCGATTTCCGCAATGTTTACTCATAAAATATGAAATATTTAAAATTACTATTTATTATTGAATTTTAATAATATTTTTTATTGAATTTTAGCAATATTTATTATTGAATTTTAATAATATTTATAATTGGTTTTTAATAATATTTATTATTGAATTTTTAAAATATTTATAAATGGTTTTTAATTGGTTTGAAACAATCGAATATTTAATCAGTGAAATATTTGTTTCTATTTTTTCACTTATCCTTTTTAAGTCTATCTTAATACTTCACGATTCCACTGCCAAAAAATCAAAATAGTGTTTTGAAATCGTGTCGAATCTCTTGACCTACAAAATTACACACGGTGAGTCACTTGCGGAATGATAAGTTGAAAGATTTAACGGAACATTAATCAATATGATATCATCCTACGTAAATAGAAAACAGAAAGATTGGGATTTGTTTATCAAGCCATGCTTATTTGCGTATAGAAATGCAGTGAATGAGAGTACCGGTGAAACACCTTTCTATCTCATGTATTTACGGCGGAACAACATGCCGGTTGATTTAAAATTTCAAGCACCTATCTCACAGTACATGGATATATCTGATTACAAAGTAATTATGCAAGAAAGACTTCAATCGGTATGGACTCAAGCTGGACTTAAAATAAGACATAGTCAAGAAGCGTATAAAGAGTGCTATGATAAACGAGCACATGCTCACAATATTGAGGTAGGAGATTTAGTGTATGTACATAAACCAGAACCAGCAAAGGGTTTATCACCAAAATTACAGAGACCATTTAAAGGACCATACGTAGTATGTGATACCACTGAAACTAATCTAAAATTACGTCCACAAAATAATAAAAAGGCAGGAACAATTATCGTTCATGCTAATCGATGTAAAAAGGTGCCAGTTGCAGAAGACACTAAGTATCAATTGAGATCTAAAGACAAAAACGTGGAAAAGCACACCACGCTCAAACAAAAGACAGCAAAAAATCCCTCACCATTGGGATATATCAACAAAACTTTGTTCGTTACAACACTCATGATAATCAATGTGTTAGGTCGAATGCGACTCCATCGTTTCCAAATTACGCTATTAAAAGGATCCCGTTAATGGAAAAAGTTGATATTTATGCCACATGTACCCAGATGGTATGGATCTATCGTTGTGCACCGACCGAAGAAATAGAAATAAGTAATTTACTGAATTATTTTGAACCACCAGTGAAGTTGAATTTTAATAAAAATACTTATGTAGATCGTCAACTAACAATAAATTATGAATACCCATGGTTAATAAAACAAGTGCAACCCCAATTAAATGGTAATAAAATAATGAACCTGATTAAGATTGAAATATGGACAAAAACATTAAATAACTACGTTTCCATAGAACCAGTGCTGAATGGAATCAATATATATTGGGAACCCCGAAATTCCCAACAAGTGAAAATAATTTTTCAGAATTATACAATCGATACGTTGAATGTTAGAAGGTCTTTCGTGCATTATGCGAATCTAAAACTGCATCATACCTACGATATCGCAGTTCATTACTACGAAAAAGTATTGCACGATAATGGTACAGAGAGTAATGACCGGTGGGTCAAGATCTATATTAGTCGGAAATCACTTTTGTTGCAAAACGAAACAAATCGAGTTCATTCACAGCTAGTTGACCAAAAACTAAATATTTCACGGCATGCAGGTATGAATGAAAAAGTTATGATCTATTATCATGGGAAAATTCAAGCCACGTTAACAAGTAACTTTACCTTTAAAATGTTAAATTTTCAGCAAATACGATCTAAATCAAAAGTGGTAATGATAAAAATCAAGTATTACAAACGAATATCAAATTTCAATCCCTGGGAAATCATTTTTGTCGAAACGAGATTCATTCGAGTTGTGTATAATTCAACGGCACTCATAGAGAACACCAATTATTCTCATATCTCTAATGTAAATATTCGAAAACAAAAAACAATGTTACCTTCGTACAACACCTATATGGCTAATGTGAAAATTCGTGAGAATAACACTACATCATCTTCATCTGATAACAATGAAACCATAATTGTAATTTTATCGATCTGTACAATCAGTGTGATATCATTCTCCATCATTTTTCTTCTCGCATCGCTAGTATATCTTCAGAAACTAAAGCAACAACTTGAGCGTCAATCCATGGCCCAAAGACCTTGGATTGTCTATGAGGAGACAATCGTGTAGTGAGATACATTTATTTTGCATGCAATTATGATAATGTAGTAGTACAGTATAAGTATTAACTTTTTATTTTGAATAATGTAAAGATTTGCACCTTTCGAGCATTGACGAATTTGATTGGCTGTTGAGAGCAAAGAAGGGGAAGCAAAATTTGCGCAGGTAGAAATTTTGGGGGCAAAGAAAATTTATTAAGGGGTATATAAGGAATAAAAAAAGTAAATAAAATTAGTATAAAAATTCAAATTAAAATAGGTAATTAATTATTTTTTATTAATATTATTATTTATACCGCTACCAGTTGAGGCAGTATGCTTAGGGTACTTTACCTTGACTCTAGCGTCAACTTTTAAAATTGAAATAAATTAACGAACTATATTTTAGCAATGCAACAAATTCAATGGGCAAGGACAATTTATGATAGCTATCTAAAGCTACATAGGAACGATGTTGGACGAAATCCATACATTATCGAGGAAAATTTGCAAATTCCAAATTACCTGAGAATAGATGATAGGAAAATGAAGATCCAAATATTCAGAGTGAATAGGCAAGCTGGAATTAAACTGGTGGATGAGATAAATATAACGAAAAAGGACGAATTCATGCTCCACGTTATCAAAGGAAATGTTGAAATGATCGAAGACAATCAGAAGATATGGTGTGGAAATGCATCAGGGATCGTCGTGGAAAATGCAGAAGGAAGCAATGACAAAAAGGTTGAGAGCAGGAAATGAAAATGCACTGGTTGTGTTCGAAACCAGAACGAAAAACGAAGCTCAAGAAATACCGCAGGTAATATCAACACTACCTGTGGATGAAAAATTGTTGGCAATCACAGAAGAAATGCTAAAAAGAAGAATGTCATTTTTAAGAAAAGAAATGGATCAAGAAGAGATAAGAAGTAGGATCTTGTTTATAGATGCGGAATATGGAACATCAGAAACCAAACAGATGGCACAGCTATCTATTGCGATAATGAATTATTATGGAAAAACAATAAAGGATGTCTACCTTACTCCAAGAAGAAAATTGTGGCATTTTAATTCGAAAATTCATGGAATAACGGAAGTGGCAAGTAGGAATCAAAATGACCAATATTTAATTATGCAGGAAGTCCAAAATTTGGTAGTTGGGAAGATATTAATTGGCCATGATCTTCATGCAGAACTACAATATTTAAAACTTTGGATAAACCAGTTGCATGGTGTTCGAGATTTGGCAACGGCGCAAGCATTGGGAAAGTTTGGAGTTTCCAGAAGAGGAGAATTTTTCAAATTAAAAACTGTTGTCCACTAGATGTTTGGAGAACAAATGCAGGTGGGCATATACTCAGCCCTTGAAGATGTAAAGAATATAAGAAGAATATATTTGCACATTGAGAAACTGTGGATTGATGATGTTGAAATACCAAAGAAGCAGACATCGAAGAAATATTCGTTGGAGGAATATCGGAAACTTCATAACACCGTTTCAACATCAATGACCAAAATCACAGAAGAAATTGACCTCACGTCAGCAGAGGATATGGAAACTGATGGTGAAATTCAAACTATTCAATTAAAATGGGCAATAGAAGAGACGATCGAAACAATTGAGGAGAGTTTGGGTTTGATAATCCACGAACAAATTTATCAAATCCAACCAATATTCGAGCCTTGGTCAAGTATCTCGCCGAGGAGCAGAAAGAGAAAAACTCTATTGAATTCATTGGAAGTCGATAGTGAAGAAACTATCGTAATAAACCAGCTTACATACAAGAAAAAGAAAACGGTCATTCACTATAAATGTGGATCAAAAACACTGAAACTTGAAATGAAATAAATTAATGTTATTTATATTATTATTTATAAAATATTAATTTAATAAATCTCGTCTTTTGATTTATGTCGTCCCATACAAAAAAAAACAAAATGTATATAAACAAAATTGCCATTATTATTATTATCATCATTTCAATATTATATAGCCTACAAACCCAATCAAAAAAAAATTCAAATAAGTATTATAAGTTTTATTGTTTTTAATGAAAAAAAAATGTAAATCTCCATATTGTTTTTTTAATAATAATAGAATTTACCTCATATTTCGGCAATTCCTCGAAAACAATGCCACTTATTTCCGGCATCTTTCTTCCTTAACGATATTAAGGAGACAAAATAACTTACCATAAATCCAAACCCCAAATCCCATTTTGATTCACATTGTTTCGTGGTGTTGGTAATATGTGACACCGTGACGCAATAATATATTGATAACAAGACCATATTACACTAATGAAAAAGAATTGAACCATCAAGCCAGTAACACAAAGCATCAATATGATAAAACATGAAATAGCCGGATTAATGTTAATTAAAAAAAAAATGTTTATTCAACAGAAAAAGGGTAGCATAATTGATGCATTTTTTTTTGATTTCTAATATGGCTTCATTAGATCTGCAAATGGCTGTCAACTCTTTCTGTTCTTCTTATCTGTTCGAGAAGTTTATGTTCTATTATCTGTTCGAGAAGTTTATGTTCTATTATCTGTTCGAGAAGTTTAGATTTGCTTTCATAATCATTTAGAAGAATAAAACTATCCATTTCTTTGATATTTAGAAAATACTGTTATATCAGTGATCACAAATTTCTTTTTTATAAACATCATCTACTTCATTGGGTGGTTTAGAAGGTTTTGTTAGTATTGTTTGAACATATGACCAAATAAATATCAATAAAATCGAATGATAAAAGACCAATAAAATACATCAACTTACTTCTTTCAAATATGTTTTCCACAAAATCTTAAAATAGAAATTAAAATAAAAAGTCTTTAAATATATACTAACATATGCATAGATATACGCAAAATAAGACCAAGCAATTATTGAAGTGATAGACACCACCGGAAACCATTCAAAAAAAAATTTAATAATTTTAAAAAATTAAGTAAAATTATAAAAAAACAAAATCCCAATACAGCTAAATATATTCATTCCCTTCTCATGATTATCAAATCAGAAAAAAATAATCACCAATAAATTTATTATCAAACATTCGGTATGATGTTGTCTAATATGGCATGTAAAACAATTACTATAGCAACAATAAAAATTATGTTACCCACATTTTCTGGAGTCGCACGTGCGCACATGGATCATTATTATTATTATTATTATTATTATTATTATTATTATTATTATTATTATTATTATTATTATTATTATTATTATTATTATTATTATTATTATTATTATTATTATTATTATTATTATTATTATTATTATTATTATTATTATTATTATTATTATTATTATTATTATTATTATTATTATTATTATTATTATTATTATTATTATTATTATTATTATTATATTATTATTATTATTATTATTATTATTATTATTATTATTATTATTATTATTATTATTATTATTATTATTATTATTATTATTATTATTATTATTATTATTATTATTATTATTATTATTATTATTATTATATTATTATTATTATTATTTTATTATTATTATTATTATTATTATTATTATTATTATTATTATTATTATTATTATTATATTATTATTATTATTATTATTATTATTATTATTATTATTATTATTATTATTATTATTATTATTATTATTATTATTATTATTATTATCGAAATTTATTTAAAATTTAGCCTATGGCTAACTAATTAAAATTTATTATTATTATTATTATTATTATTATTATTATTATTATTATTATTATTATTATTATTATTATTATTATTATTATTATTATTATTATTATTATTGTTATTATATTGAATAAAAACCAAATTTTTAAATTTGGATCTTGTCAAATGAATAGATTCGAGGGCGAATCTTCATTAAAGGGGGGAGATATGTTGGGGTATCACGAAAAAGCACAGTAAAATCGATAAAACACAAAAATGATAAAAGTGCAATATTAATTAAAAAATGTATAAAATTCGAAAGTAATAATGATCGGGGGGAAATTGGTATGGTTGAACGCCAAATTGAGAGACGAGTCCGGAAATAATAATAAAAATTGAGTGAGGGGTCCCTAGAAAATGATATAAAATAAAAAAGGAAATTAATTAAGAAAATTAATTACTAATGGGAAGCCCGAGTCAATGGAAGCCCGAGGCAATGGAAAACCGAGAGATGTGGAAAAGCCGAGAGCTGAGGAAAACCCGAGAGATAAGGAAAACTCGGCGCATAGACGGAATAATATAGTAGGATAAATTAGCCTAAACAACGTCAAACGTTGTTGACAAATGTCGGTCTGAAAGGTAATTATTAATGATAATTTGATAATGCAGAACCTATTGTTGACAATCGTCGGAAAACAGTCTGAGCAGGAGTATAAAAGAAAGATGGAAAAACACGAGAGGACCATAACTCATCAGACAAGAAAAGAGGACCAGAATTCATTAGACAAGAAAAGAGACATTATCAACCAGACAAGAAAGGACAATTATTATTAACTAGGTACGAGAGAGCAGATATTATTAACTAGAGTGAATCGACGTGAACGAGCAGTAGCTAGGTTAGTAGAGAAATCCAAATCCAAGTAAAAGTCAAGGTTATCTATCAGACAGGGTGGTTCTCCCTTGGACAACCTACCCTAAGATAATCCGAGCCATACAGTGGTTAAAAGGTGCAAATCAAGTAGTGAAATTGTGATTACAAATATTGAACCAAAGGATTGATTTGTTATTGTGATAAAGTGCAAATAAAATTATTCTGTGTTGGGTTTGCTTATTTGATCGAAAAAGGACACGAGGAGTCAGAGGGAACCGACTTTCAATAATAATAACCCAACAGTATTCTCGTTGGATGTCAGATCCAATGGTGTGCACATCTCGGAATTAGGAGAGAGTCTAAACTGTCTTTCTGCACACACACTGACATCAAAGGTCACCTGTCAGTGTGTTTCCGTATTAGCCTAGGTGAGGGAACATTGCACACCGATTTTCGATTGGAATCTCTCTATTGGCATTTTTGAGAAATGCCGGGTCATCGATTTATTCCTCTTGGTGGTGGATTGTTTTCATAATTTGAATTTATTAAGATCTGGCCGTTCTTCTTTATTTATGAAATTCATTGGAGTAACACTTCTTGGTGTATGAGTCTTTATTTGGGAGCAATGGATGGGCTGAGATTAAGATTGTTCGTCGGCTACTTGGGTATGTTTTGATTATTAGTATTATCAGTCGTAAATTTTGGTAACCTTAGGGCCCTCCTGATCAGATTTAACATCTCATTCTCAGGTGGCGGTCTTTGTCATGTGAATTTGGGAGATCTCTTCGTTCGTTATCAAGACCTAATACTAAAAGAATAAAATCGGGATGTTATTTCGTCGTGGAACTCGCGCTGTTTGTGGTTTATTTGTGATGTTTGAACCTGTATCATGTAAATTTATGAGGGATATTTTAATTGATTTGTTTAGTGATGAATTCTCGCGTATGGTTTGTAAATTATTTGATTTTTATTTTAATCGGAGAACTCGTATGATTATTTGATATATTTGTATATAAACCCTTTAAAGTCATTCTCGTTTGTCAACATATGTGGAGTTTAGTACACAATTTGTCTTAATCGATAATTTTAGCTGCCATTTCATTAGTATGATCGATAGCTATGTTAATTACTTATGGCTTACGTTTTGCTTACTGGGTTCCCGATAGTTCTCCCTTACGTAACGTTAGGCTTTAGAAAACATACCTATTTAATGAACTAAGGGTTGGTTTTCCTTCTATAGATTGATGAGTATAATTTCGAGGTTTTATTTATTACTTTATCTTGGCAATTGGGGAATCATATTTGACCATGAATTTATTCTTGGTTAAACTTAGACGACGTTAAACGAGTTTCGTTAAATTTTACTACAATTTTTCCATGTTTAATTTTGCAAACTCGTAATATATCGACTTAATACTAATAATTTTCAACATTATTTTCTTACAAGGAAAATGGTCAGTGATTTTAATTGGGTTTACAGAATCGGACTTTGAGTCCTCTAGGTTAGCATTTTATATTGTGGGATCAATGTATTCTACGAGTAGAATCATTGAAATGGGGCTATAATAAATTGAAATAATTTAACAAAAAAAAATCATAATCATTTTTAGAGTCATAGTCAATACTTAGAAGTCGTAACGAATGAAAGTAATTTAGAAATCATAGCAACGATTCTTGTCATTAAATTCCCCGTCACCTTCCCTTAATTAATCCTAGGCGAATTTATGTTGATTTTACGAATTTATGAATGCCCACTAAACTACTCAGTGTTTTGATATTGAGCCGATTGGTTATTATAATTTAACGTCGAACTTTTAGGAATTGAGTGATGATGGACAGCCAAAAGACTATTCCCTCCTCAGAACACAAACGGCCTTGAGAATTGTTTAAATGAATCGGTAATACACACGCAAATACAACATGCAGATTTAAAATCAGACCTATAAAAACATCAATTAACTCTGCCAAAATATGAGAAAGAAAAACAATTAAATATAAAATCACAAAACACAAAAATAAATTAAAATAATAACAAAGTGCAACAAGATCCGCACGAAATAAACATAAAAATAACATGAGAACATAAAATTTGACCGAAATTCGACAATTTATCAAAAAATGCGAAAATCCATAAAATGGAACAAAAATTAAATAATTTGAATTAGAAATAATTCAATTAAAAAATTAAAAATAAAATTGTCGAATCAAATTATAAAAATAATAAAATTAAGATTAGAATATACTAGAAAACCACAAGGTCAAATTTTGTTTTACTAAATTAAAATTAACACGCAAGGTTAAGGTCGTACAATAGGTATATATACCGATTCATTTTTACATAAGAATCAATCAGTTTTTAACTTTAACTCAGTTTTTGAAAACTTGAATCGCCCTTAACTCGGAAAGATGATTTTAACCAGTAGAAGTCGGAAATTTAGAAAATTTGAGTGAAGGAATGTTCAAAAACTCTTTCCACGTCGCATCCTTGCAACCTCGAAGGAGCTCTGCTTGGACGTCGGCATGGGGAGAGGTTTATGATGTGCAATTGGTGAATTATAACAACTATGATGTATTATATGAAAATAAACGTTTCAAACGGAAATTGAATTCTATCCAAGTCGAAATTTTTTCGGCCCACAGCCACTCACGCACCGCAAGACAATAAAATCAACACACAATTCAGGCTGTGTAGGTGCAGTTTATCTGCCAATAGCCTGTGCCCGTGAAGGTTCCGGCGTGAATAACGCAGGGCCTAAACGTCAATAATATCCGTCTTAGAGGAAATTGGGGGAGGGAAGTAGTCTTTTGGCTGCTCCTCTACCACTCAGTTTCCTATAATTTCGACGAAAAATTCAATTCACATAACGGCTAAAAATCATAAAACATTGAGTAGCTCGGTGAACAATCTAAAACTTATAATATGAACACAATTATCCTAAGGTCAAACTGAAAGAGAGGAAGTGGGGAAAGAAATCGGAAATCGTTATTATGTCTAAATATCTCTGACTAAAATAAAATTTACGATATCGTGTGAAAAGATTCACGAGAATTAACTACCCAAATATTTAATCGACGTAAATTCAAACTGTAACTAAAGATAATAACAAGAGGCTAAAACTATGAATGCATACGATAAGGGCATAAAACCACTTCACCCTAGTTAGTAAGCTTACCATCAGCTAGTCATACTCAGTAAACGGCTCAATTAATAGCATTATTATCTTATCGATGATACTTTTATTATCATTAGTTAATTAGTACACCTGTAATTTGAAAGTTATCGTGGTTAATCACAAATCACTCATAAATGACATCACAATGAATAAGAGGGGAAATATGTGAGGAATTCTTGGATATCGGTGAGTTTCGAGGATCGACGTTCACACTGAAAATCTGAAATAGTTTATTTAGCGAGAAATAATAAAATTTGTTTACCTAAAGTGCTTCCGCATATAATAAAATCCAAATTCCGGCGAATGATCAACAAAACTATCATAAAAACAATCCAAGGAACTAAAACCAATATAATGAAATCGCCTTTAAATAAATAATAGACGTGACAAGACACAAACTTAATCGATCCCCGATTAATAAGTGGATAGAAAATTCCACGTCGGCAGGAAATGTCTGACTGAAATAAAAATACAGCGTACACACTGGCATTGAACACAAGTACAGACACACTTGCAGTGTAGGAATAGTACTATAAATAGATTAACCAGTGTCTGAATTTTAGTAAATCACGATAAGTTACAAAAATGAATTCCAACAGGCGAAACAATTCAGGAGTTAAATTGCTGTTCCTCCCATCTTGGAGATAACCAGGAGATCACGATGAAACGTCGAACCGACGCTCAAGAAAGTGAGGAATTTATTTAATTAATTGCATCTCTTTTAACCATAAATTAAATTTCATGAAATCCGGCAAACCATTATAAGACTATGGCACATATCGCTCGAAGACCTGAAGCGGGACAAGGACGAGATATTCTCATGAAGGAAAGGAATGTAATAAAAAGCGAAAAGGACCCGATTGAAATAATGAAAATTTAAATATATGCATTCTACGTTGTTATTTTCACCCAAATTCGAGTTTCTTATAAATCTACATGTATGAGTAGAAGACAAATTTTCAATTAATAAAACGTTAAACTAGAATTACAATTCACAAGGCTCGAACTACGAACAGTATCACGCGTTTCATTAAGACGGCTTGGAAAATTTGCTGAATAGTAAACTCCGGTTAACCAAGAAGTGTTATTAGAGTAGTGCACTATCATGGCGAACACCCCTAATGTCTTCTGTCGAGATTAAACTATTGGTGCTTCGTTTTTCTTGCCACCTTCACCACACCTTGATCTATATTTAGATAAAAAATTGAATTTCGGGAGAATTGTAACTAAATGTCAAACACCCGCGAAATATACAGATAAGATGCCCCTCAGAACAAAGAAAACTACATTAACATTACTATTCACTGAGGAAACTTCAACGACCCGACCACCAATACCCATCTGTTAATCATCCACATAAACAACTTCCATAAACGAATGTACGGCTCAGGAACTCCAAATCAAGTCAGATTGGAGATCTAATTTGATTCACCTTTTCCTGGGACCGTGTCACCGAAATATGTGCAAAAACCCCATATGTAAACCACACGCGTATACATAAATTTATTTATTTAGTTTTCATGAATTTTTGTATAAAATGCTAATAACGTTCATTTTAATAGATTCGTGGGTGGACAAATCTCGCGTCACGGTGAGATTCCGATCCCACGCCGCCGCTAGATGCAGACATGCGATGTGGGATGCGGGATTTTCGATTTCCCCAGTAAGAGATTCGAGATTCGGAAGACAAGGAGGAACGGAAGACGTCGAACTGCCGTATATGGCAATTAAACGGGAGCCAGGACGAAATCCGGCTCGCGAACTCCGAAGTTGGGCGGAAGAACTCTTGGCACGCCTAGAAGCCCATCAAAGAAGGACCGACAAGCAAGTAGAAAGAGCTCGCCGACAATAAGAACAAATCAATGAAGATATTGCGGCTGGTCTGATTCCGAGCACGGATGGGTATGCCTCTTCTTACGGGATCTCATTGAGCTCGATGATCCTCGAGTGAATCAACGAGTTCCGCATATGTCCGTATCCATGCCGAAGAAAGTCCTCCCAAGAGAGATGAGGATAGAAGTGAGAGATCATAGGCCGGAGTTGGAGCATTCCTACGCACGTAAAATATCGAGACCCAGCTCAAAAAACTATTATTCAAATTCGCGCTACAACTAAATTTTATAAAATAAATCATTCTGAGTTCATTGTTCATGCTTATATCTACCCCCTCATTAAATGTTTTCCTCTATCACATAACGTTTTAAGTAGTCTTAACGTGTCTGAAATACCATATCAATAATAAATTCTCAATAGTCAAAGAAATCTATTAATAACCTATTTTATTGTAGAGATGGATCCTATTATGATTTTAAATACAGCTCTCAAAGTTACACGAAAGGAGAATACCGATCTCCACAAACAGATGCTACAATTAACCATCAAATAAAATCAACATGGATAGAGCCAGCTAAAGCAAAAATCTTATATCAGCGAGTGACCGCCGCCCAACGCGGGTGGGCCGAAGAAAAGCGATTGACGCAGGCCATGAAGACGCAAATTCGTGGATTGGAGGTGGCGCTAGCTGCCTACCAAGAAAACCAAGCTTTTACCTACCCCCTGGTATTTGCAACGGCCCAGTTGGCGTATCGGAATTCATCAAAGGCGACTACAACCGTGACGAAACCATTTCAGCGCCGTCCGGGAAAGATCGAAAAAGCGAAGCGACGAGCGATTAGACTTGCAGAACAAAAGCACTGAGCATGCACTGATAAATAAATATTATAGTTGATTAATTTGAAATGAATTACATTTAGCTGACCTAAAATTAGAGCAGTAGTATAGATTTATTGAATTAGAGTAAACTAAAGTGAAAGGGACCAGATTAAACAAAATTGCACACGTACCTTCTATCGGTGGTGCGTTGAACCCACTATGGGATCGGGCCTTAGAAGTTCCTGTATGGCACTCACCTTTGGCGATTCCAAAACCAGTGGTTGCAATACCAACGTTACTTGGCAACGGGTAACCATTTGGAGCAAGATAGAAATTTTCATATGGGGTCAAGGACACTATCACCATATATATATATATTTATATAAAAAAAAGTATTATGAATTAATGACAAGATGATTTTATGCCAATTTATTTGATTGATACTGCGAAGTATTATGAATTATTGACAAGATGATTTTATGCCAATTGATGATTGCTACTATGCGAACCTACGAAGGGATGAATTTATGTATGCCAAATAAATATTTTAAAGCAACAATTTTGATATGGTAAAATTTATTCTATTTCTTTTTCGGCCCACAGCCACCACATCACCGCAAGAAAGCAAAATCGACATACAATTCAGGCTGTGTAGGAGCAGTTTACCTGCCAATTGCCTGTGCTCGTGAAGGTTCCGGCGTGAATAACGCAGGGCCTGAACGTCAATATTACCGTTATAGGGGAAATTGGGAGGAGGGGAAGTAGTCTTTTGGCTACTCCTCTACCACTCATTTCCTGTAAATTCAACATAAATAATTTAACAACATTCGGCTAAAAATCACTAACACTGAGTAGTTAAGTGAGCACTCATTAACTATGAAATGAACATACATAGATCTTAAGGACAAAGAGAGGGAATGGGTAGCTGGGAAAATTGCGAAATCGTTGCAACAGTTAAAATAAATAGCCATCGGAAAAAGATTAATCCGAACGACTAAAATCATGAAAAATAATGTTTTAAAGAAGTAAATAAAATATGTTGAATTGAAACGGTAAATATGGTCAGAACGCTGCGCAAATTTTCGGAAATAGTTAAAACATTTACCATAAAAACTGTAAAATAAGGGTGGAACGCTGCTCAAATTTTCCGAATCAATTAAAATACTTATCGAAAATAGTAAAATAAAAGTGAAATGCGGCTCAACTGTTGGTATAAGATTATTATGAAACTGTAAAATAATTGCAGAATGCTGCTCAAATTTTCCGAATTAATTCAAATACTTAACAAAGATAGTAAAGTAAAAATGGAACTCGTAAAATAAGGGCGAAACGCTGCTCAAATTTTCTAAATTGATGAAAATACTTTATCGAAAACTGCAGAATAAGGAGAAAACCGTAAAATAAGGGTGAAGCGCTGCTAAAAATTTTTCGAATTAACAAAAATACTTTATCGAAACCGGAAAAATACAGATGGATTACGGCTAAATTTTTATATAAGAAAAAAATCTCTTAAAACTGAGGAATAATGACGAATCCCTACACAAAAATTTGTTAATAATATTGATAATAATTATAATAATTATAATAATAATAATAATAATAATAATAATAATAATAATAATAATAATAATAATAATAATACCACCGGCTCAACTGTTGGTATAAGATTATTATGAAACTGTAAAATAATTGCAGAATGCTGCTCAAATTTTCCGAATTAATTCAAATACTTAACAAAGATAGTAAAGTAAAAATGGAACTCGTAAAATAAGGGCGAAACGCTGCTCAAATTTTCTAAATTGATGAAAATACTTTATCGAAAACTGCAGAATAAGGATAAAACCGTAAAATAAGGGCGAAGCGCTGCTAAAAATTTTTCGAATTAACAAAAATACTTTATCGAAACCGGAAAAATACAGTTGGATTACGGCTAAATTTTTATAAAAGAAAAAAATCTCTTAAAGCTGAGAAATAATGACGAATCCCTACACAAAAATTTGTTAATAATATTGATAATAATTATAATAATTATAATAATAATAATAATAATAATAATGGTGGGTTACTGGGGTTCGTTATTTGTTTGAATTTTCCTATTGTTACCCCGGTAACGCCATATAAATATTTTCTAGCTACCACTCGACACCCGTTGCTAGGCAACGTTGGAGATGTGTTCGAGTCGGTGGATTGTCCGCAAAAAGTGAGCGTTATTACTAATGCTGTAATTGCTCGGACAACCCTCGGGTTCAACGAGCTGTCGATGGAAGACCTATGCTCGCTTTGTAATGTCCCCTGTGTGAGAAGTTTCGAGATTAGAATTATGTTGGTGAGTATTAGCTGCTGTGGTGGTGTGCTTAGAGATGGAACGACATTTATCTGACGAAGCGTGAATACTCACGAGATTTCTGTAGGGTTTTTAATATTCCTCGCATTTTAAATTATCACTTTAAAACGATTGAACAATATTTATAATTTAATTAAATTCAACAACACAAGATACGTTAGTTGAGTTTATTTGCCAGGCTGGCGGCTCTGCGTCTGGCGCGCTCCTTGCGCCCCGGCCTGTATCCGCTTGAGGGTGTAGTAGATGGAGTCACAACGGGCGTTGGATTGTTAGTTGATTCTCGATACGCCAATTGCGACGGGGCGAAGACAAGAGGGTAGGTCACTGCCTCTCCCTCCCGACTGGCGGACAAGGCAACTTCCAACCCTCTTATCTGCGTCCGGAGGTTCTGATTTAATTGCCGTTCGTCGGCCCAACCCTTCTGAGCGGCAGTGAGTCGGTGATGGAGGGGTTTAAGTTTCACTGGATCCACCCAGGTGGACTTTACCTGGTGGATCTCTTTCGTGAGTTGTATGATCTGCTCATATAGAGCTTTGTTTGATTGTTGGGCACGGGACAATTCTTTCTGTAAGAGTTGGATAGGCTCCATTTCTAATAATATAAATAATTAAAGGTTTAATATTGCAGAAGGACAATATTTATACGAGATATATTTAAACAAATAGACAAATAAAGAGATTATTTAAGTTATAATAAAAAATCTAAACCAATTATTAAAAGGACACTCAATTTATTTATTACAAAAAACATTTATTAAAATTTAAGTCTTCAACTAGTTTATGATGAGATGAATTAGGGAAAACCCTTCTCCACCCATTCTTCCGGCGTATAACCGGAGATAGTCATGATCGGCCGCCGGACATCTCGAATCCGGGCCGTTGCTGGTCGGGAGGCTCGTGCGGTGGTACCTTGCCGAGGGTGCCAGTAGTTATTGGCAATCCGACCCGCCAGTAGGTCCTCCTCGACGTTCGCCAGATACTGGCGAGCCCGGACCACTTGTACGTCCACCTGTCGTTGGTGGGTCTCCATTTGCTCGAGAAGATGCTGAGCTTGCCGGCGGATTTCCACGGCCGGACTCCACTCTTCGGCCACCCATTGGTCGCGATCGTCTTCCGTGGTGTTGACTAATTGAAGTCTCGACGGGGGAAACTCTGGGCATCTCTCCTGCCGGAAACGTCCCCACGCCCATCTCCACCGATCCGCAATGTGAGTTTGGATGTAACTCCTCGAACTAAGTTTTTCTGAATGCAAAAATCATTAACCGCGTGTATATAATTTTATCAAAAGAAATGAATAACTGAATAATTACAAAATTTGGATTTACTCCTGTGTGAACCCATACTGGGAATTCAGAACTGTCCAAGCCCTTTTGTCAAGTCGAGGGAAAAATCTTACGGTTCAGTGGGTATTTTACTCTAGTAGTTAACATTAAATTATTTCCATTTTCTTTACTGTGGTATATTTTTCGGCAATATATATATATATATATTTTTTTAATGGATTTTCCAGATATCTTATAGTGAATACAATTGATTAATTGCAAATAAAGCGTTTTATTTATTACCCACCATTATATATATATAATTGTTATATTTTTCATATTCGCTACTAAAAATAATTTTTCTTTATTTAAAACGTAGAGTAAATGATTGTCCAACGCGACTGGAGAAATATTACTAAAATTTGTCTGTAGGAATATTTTGTAACAAAATCATCTCTTACTTCTCGAATCGAGATTAACATTTTATTGAACGGCTAAATTTTTACTATGTCTAATTAATTGTATGAATTTCAACCAGAAATAAACGATAACAAATTGACCAATTACATATTTTCATTGGATAAGCTCTTTTTCTAATAAAATTGATTAAAGATTATTTTTAATTAGAATATTGCATTTTGAGATATAATTAATAATTTTGTGAGAAACTCCTGGCAATTTTCCATGATTAATAAAATCATAAACATATATTATATTGACAAGCGACATGTGAGTAGGTTTGATGGTAATAATGGTAATTAAGAGGTGAACAAAACTGATATTAATATTGTGAGGTGAATAAATTCTATTGGGGGTCGTGATGTCAAAAATTTAATGAGTTAGGTCAAATAGATTAATGGTCGAATTAATCGTGCTATTTGCAGAGATAATGGGGTGAATAATTAATTTTTATAATCAATGATGTTGCTAAAACTCAGTGGTGACAAGAATTTCGTTGAAATATTATGAAACTTATTGGGAATTAATATTATCTATCATTAATCAAATATACTTTATGAAATTCTTACCCTCCGTTGGCATATCCAGATTTGTCACGGTATCTCCGTTGAGCATCCTAGGCGACGACTCTTCATTATCAAAAATTTGTCTGGAATTCATGTCAAAAAAAATAAATCCAAAATGTCTGTTGAATAGTGATTGCGATTGCACTTTTATCACATCGACAGAGTGGGTGTGTTTCGTGTCTACTTACTGAGGTGATCATCGACACACTGTGCTTGTCGGTGATAAATAATCAATGAGTTCCGTTAGGCTATCTAATTGGCGAAAATTGGAAGAACGGTGTGAATTGTAGTGGTTTATAAATATTTATGTTAATTATGGTAATCGTTGGTCGGGTGATTGACGATTCGGTTTGTTTAGTATAATTTGCGTTGGATTTTTGTTGATTTTATTTAGAAATCGTTGACATTAGTATCTGGTGATATGTAAATTCTTGTTGTTATCGGTTTTCAGATGATTTGACGATATTTTGGAGGTTCAGTTTCGATATATTATCTGGTAAGTTTTTGTGCAATTATTCTCTACCATAATGAGTTTCCTTTAGCTGACGTTAACTGACATTTTTAGAGTACAATGTGAATGAGTTCGGAAACCTATTTGCGTTTTGGATTGTCCTTATCCCCTACTGTTGGTCGTGTGATTGATTTATCGGAAGATTTATTGGTTTCTAAATTTTTACTGATCGTCTAGTAAGTTATATCACGAATTTAATTGATTAATTTCGGTATAATTTTTTGGGATTATTGGGATTTCCTCGTAACAATGTTATAACAGGTAAAATTAAGTCGAGTCTGTTAGCGGGTTTTCGTGATTTATTCAGATTTTATTTTCCGATTTTCTGGGAGTGTTATCAGTTATCCGTTACAAAATTGGATTTGGGCATGGATGGAGCTCCGGTCTAGTCAACTCAAAGTTGGGTTACTAAGCTCATCGTCTGGAACCTTGGGTTGTGATCGTAAGTCTATTTAATAGAGTTTTGTTGGTTTCAGATATCTTATGCCTATTTGTAGTGAAGATGATTTGGTAAGTGGGTGTTACTTATTTTTAATGAAATAAAAATTTTCTTTAAAAGGTCTTTAATTTTATCTTTAAATTAATTTACTTTATCAGTAAGCTTTCCTTAAATTCTGTAAACGTTTCATGATGTTTATAACAGTTGTAGTATCTTGTCACTTACTTCAATAATTTTGATCAATTCTTAACGGGGTAATAAAAGTTTACGATAATTACTTTATGATTTTAAACGCAAGACAATTGCTAGGGTGGGATGTTCGTAATAATCGCTCAGTATTCAAGACTGGTTTTATCAATCGTTTCAACGGCTTACGGTAATAGTTTGAAACTATAGTCGATTTAATTAGCAATGATTTCGTTCTTTATAAGGGTGTTCGAAAAAGGTGCGTCTATTAGCTGCACTGATGGATATGCTCTGACTTAGGATCCGATTAAATTCTCTACTTTACTGGAAGTTTGGGGTGATTTGTTTAATAATAATTTAAAATTTCTATTTAAAGTTGCATTTAATTTAAATTCATAAGATTAACTTATTTCATTTCATAGCATTGATTTCATATTAATTTTATTCCCCGTAGCATTTCCTTTTAATAAGCCTTAAACGCATTTTATGTTTATATTATATTTAATGAGTGCCCACTGGACTACTCGGTGTGGTGATTTTGAGCCGTGTGTAGAATAATTTAGGTCGAATTTAAAGAAAACTAGAAACGAGGAAGTAGCCATAAGACTCCTTCCTTATTTCTCCTTTCTTCTATACGGAATAATATTGACGTTCCAATCCCTGCGTTCCAATTCCACGCACTTACACGAATCTGAATAGTATGTTGATTTTACTGACTTGTGATGTGTCTTGGCTGTGGGCCGGAAAAATTTCGACGATAAAATAATTAATTTATGAAAAAACAAAACTGATTTTATGTATTATAAATATTTATTAATATGTTAAGACAATATAACAAATTACTTGCGAAATTCATCATACAAAAAATAAAAATACATCTCTCCCACGTCGACATCCAAGCAGAGCTCTACCGAGGTTGCGAGAACGGGACGTGTAGAGAGAGTTTCCAAATAAAACTTTCGCTCACCTAAAATAGATTCGAAGTAGTTTTTAAAATTAGCTAAAATTTTTATTTCAAAATTGGTTAAATTTTATGTGAAAATGCATCGGTATATATACCTATTTTCTGTCCCTAACCTCGCGTGTTCTTTTTGATTTAGTAAAACAAAATTCGACCTTGATATTTTCTAGTGTATTCTAATCTTAATTTTTATTATTTTCTAATTTATTTTGATAATTTTTTATTTGAAATTTTTACTGAATTATTTCTAATTCAAATTCTTTGATTTAAATTTCATTTTCATGAAATTTTTCATTTTTGTTAAATTATTAAAATTTCGGTCGAATTTGTTGGGTTTTCATGTTATGTTTGTATTTGTATCGTGCGGATCTTGTTGCATTTTGTTATTATTTTAATTTATTTTTATGTTTATTATTTTATATGTAATTGCTTTTCTCTCATATTTTGCTAGGTTTAATTGATGTTTACATAGGTTTGAATTTAAACTGCATGTTATATTTGCATGTGTGTTACCGATCCATTTAAACATTTTCCAAGGCCGTTTGTGTTCTGGCCCAATAATAATAATAATAATAATAATAATAATAATAATAATAATAATAATAATAATAATAATAATAATAATAACGAGAATAATAATAATAATAATGATCATGGTACCTATAATAGTAATGATTAAAATTATGATGATATTAGTAGTAATAATAATAAATATAATGGTAATTATAGGAAATGTAATATTAGTAACAATTAATAAGGGTAATACAGATAATGGCAAAAAGGATAATGCTAGTGATAATGATAGGAAGCATTGTAGTTATAATAGGGATAAGGGTAAAAGATATACTGTGGGAATATTTAACTTAACAAAGGGTGTACAGGCCATAGAATAATCATCAACACGGAAAACGATAAGAAGAATTATGGGAATAGACATAAAGATAAAGGATATGAGAGTATAGGTTAACATTTGAAAGAGATAGGAGAATAATGGGACCTAAGAATCGAAATCGAGCACAGGTCTTCAATCGGCAGCTCGTTGGACCCATGGATCGTTCGGTCAATTATAGCATTAGTAATAACGCTCACTTTTTGCGAACGATCTACCCACTTGAACACAGTTCTAACGTTGCTTAGCAATGGGTGCCGAGTGGTAAGCGAAAGAGATTTGTATGGGGTTGTCTGGGTAACAACCATATAGTTTCAAAATATCAAAACCCAGAAACCCGCCATTTGTATGGGATTGAATTAACTTAAAAATTAATTTTTAAATGATTTTTGAAAAATTTTAATTTGAAATCTTTTTTATTTTTTCAATACAACGCTAAAAGAAAAATGTAAATTTTGCTACTATAATTACATCTAATATCCTTTTGTGAATAACATCTTATTATAATTTAAATTTAATAATCACAATTTATGTTGGAATGTTTAAATAATTTCTCAAACGATAATGTATGATGAAAAACAAAATTGTTTAATACCAACTGAAATTTTAAGATTTATTTTAATTTTTTTACTTGTGGTTGGGTGGTTGATTTTTATTTTTCTCTATTCCAAACTGGAATACGATCAAAGGAATTACTTAATTCAAATCACAAATGCCCGAGAAGCGAAAGATCGTACGAATAGGTTCCTAAAAGGTATCGCAATTGCGTGAAATCAAACTAATTTACTTTGATATTTAGAAGAGATCGGTGCTTTATTGTTTACGAAATTACAGCTATCTGATTTATTAGAAAGTATATATATTATTTTCATCAATTAATTGCCTGAATAATATTCTGTATTTTAGAGAAAAAGAATATCCAAATTCGGAGTGACTTTAATAAACGAGTTTTTTCAAATTACACTCGAAGTTTAAACTTTTGGAAGTCCAAATATAATGAAATCGTAATCAAATTAGAAGAAAAGAGAAGACTTTTTGATGAAATTAGAGGAGAACAATGATTATTTGTGATAATGCGTATTTTATTGAAAATTTATCGTTTTACCGAATTGCTGTTTATATTTTACATAATTAATTTTAATGGAAATCAAGTTATATTATTGCACATGAAAAAAAGATGCAAAATTATAAAAGTTAGTATTAAAAGTTCACCCGCCTTAATATTTTGTCAATTAATCTCGCAAAATGTCAGTAATGGAGCGAGGTATCTGACGTCGGTAACAAGATATAAATAATTTGCGCACGCTATAAGGAGAGGAAGGTCACACATTTGTGATGTGTGACGAGGGGGAAGGGGTATTTAGGAACTGTGACGTTGCATCTGACATGCTGGTTATTCGGCTGCAATCTCATCTACCTTCTTTCAACCACGTAAGTATATGTTCTTTGGCATATAGGTTTGATAGATTCTGTTTTATTGCTTCCATTTTATTAGTTTCAAAAATCTCTGCCAGTGCCATTGTTTCATTATTTTTTTTGCTTCTGGTTTATCAGTAATATTTCTTTTAATCTCGCATTGCGTACTTTATTTGCGATGAGATCGTGAACAATGTATTCTTTCTCTTTGTCCTGAATTATAACTTCAGTTATAACTTTTGTTGAATTTCGAAAATTTCAAATCTTTCATCATCTTGCTCAAAATCTGCTTTGATTTAGTCAGTCACCTTTTAATTGTGAATGTATAAAAGAACCACGTTTTGGCTTTGGAATTTTTAGTTTCTGATTCTTTGACGCATCTCAAACAATGTCTTAGCTTCTGCTACTAATAACACATCTAATGTGCTTGCCAATCGCTGCCCATTTGTTAACAGCCATTCTTCTGTCCCTGATCAATTCTTTTGATTCGCGTCCATCATATCCATCGAATATTTAGTGTAAGTATATCTTGACATGATTTTGGTAGTCATTCCATTTATGATTTCGTTGTTTTAGAAACTGCATTAATGATTTTATTTTCGGTGTTTTCACAAGTTACATCAAACTAATTTTAAAACGAATTATTTTCCATCAAAATTTATTTCATAAAAGTCTAAATAATTAATATAAAATTTATTTGCATTAAATAACTTGCTCCAACAATCTTGTGTTAATTTAATAATATTTTGATACCTTGGTAAGAATGGACAACGATATGAATACAAAAGGAAGGGAAATCAGACAGGTCTTCTAACGACAGCCCGAAGGCATGCCACGGCTTCAACAGTACAAGAAATTTTGCTCACCTTTAACTGGCATTTCACTTATTTGGTACAGTTCAAACGTCGCTTAGTGACTGGTACTAAGTGGTAACCACAATCATTTTTTTTTGTATTAAAGGTTGCGAGGAAACCCAAAATAGCTTAAAATACAACATACAACATCAACTAAACACTCTAAATCTGAGAGAATATAAATAAATATAAAATCAAAAAAGTAAAGTAAAATAAAATAAATATAAAAAGCATCAAGAACCACACGAAATCTACATAAAATATAACATAATAATGGTGGGTTACTGGGTATTGTTGTTTGTTTAAATCTTTCTATGGTTGCCCAGGTAACGCCATATAAATATTTCTTGCTACCACTCGACCCCCGTTGCTGAGCAACGTTGGAACTGTGTTCGAGTGGGTGGATTGTCCGCAAAAAGTGAGCGTTATTACTAATGCTGTAATTGCTCGAACAATCTCTGGGTCCAACGAGCTGTCGTTTGAAGACTTATGCTCGCTTTCGGTTATTAGGTCCCCTTTATGTTGTATGTTTATCGTTGAGTTCGTCAGAGAATAATAGTAATCCGATAATGACCTAGAACGAGCGACTGCAACTGGTGATGGTGCATCTTAGCGTGTTGATTGAGGGTTTCGCGGATACTTGTTAAGGACGTTATGTTAAATAGAAAGACATACATAATATTTTAAAATTAATACACATATAATTTTCCAGTAATCACATTCTAAGAGTTATTTAACGTTGAGTAAGCAATCGAGCCGCTCGACGTTTAACCCGCTCCTTCCGTCCGGGTTGGTAACTGTTCGGAGTTGCGGTTGTTGTTGAGGTCGTTTTGGGGGATGTTATCGCCTCCCGGTAAGCCAATTGAACCGGAGCAAATACGAGGGGATAGGTTACAGCCGCCCCTTCCTGACAGGCAGACAGTGCAACTTCCAGCCCCTTTACCTGTGTTCGCAGACCTTGCACCAACTGGTTTTCTTCTGCCTATCCCTTTTGGGCTGCTGTAAGCCTCTGGTAAAGCAATTTTACCTTTTTGGGCTCCATCCAAACGTCCTTCGTCTGTTGCACTTCCATAGTCAGCTGGACAATTTGATCATGGAGATTTTTGTTGATTTTTCGGGCGCGTCCCAACTCCGTCTGCAATATTTGTAAGGGCTCCATTTCTGTAATGACGAACATCAAAACATTTTTATTAATAAACCCCGAAATCTCTACACGTGTAGTTGCTTCAAACATACGTTATAAGATTGTTTTAAGAATGAGAAGAAAAACTAAAAACAATTTTTTCTAACAATTATTTATTGAATATAACACTTAAAAACGTAATTTACGGATTGGCGAGGTCACGAATCCTCGAAGAACTTCCTTACTCCTTCCTCCACGGAGTAGCCCGGAATCACGAACACGGGCCGTTTTGTATTACGGGCCGGTCTTGGGCTGGGTGGATAGACATCTGCGAGTCGTCCGGCTGCGACGTCGTCCTCCACGTTGGCCAGGTAATTACTGGCCCAGCCTACCAAGGAGTTGACCCGGCGCTGGTGGTCTTTGAGGCGGGCCAGAAGCGCTCGAGCCTGATCATGGATTTCTTGTGCCGGACTTGGGTCACTTGGTCTTCCTTTCTGCCTGAATTGTCTCATGGTATTCTCCACCATGAGCATATCGTCCCGCCGGTTTTCTCCGGGTTGAGGCACATCGGGGTATCTTTCCTTCCAACTACTTCTCCATAATTGTCGCCATTGATCCGCAACGCGGGTGTGGACATAGACCAAAGATCCTGATCTTTCTGAATGAAAATCATAGTCAAAGGTATTGGTCATCCAAATTTAGTAACTCCTGAAGAAGATTAAAATACTTATTTCAGTCAGGTGTGGTAAATCCTATTTCTGAAGTACATTTATTGTGAATTGTTTAAGGAGGACCTATCGACCGTTCATTGTGGTATACAATACACGTAAACCAGGCGGCCTCATAATGTAATTTTTCGTTTCGCTTTTGGCGTTTTATCCTATTGATATTTCGTCGTCCATTTATTTCCATTAAGTTAAGTATAATTGTCTACGTTTAGTTCAACAAATATACCTTTAGTTATTTGTTCCATTTTAAAAAGAAGGGTGGTCTTATGTGCTTACTTTTAGTGTAGAGGAGCATATGATTTTATTTATTTATTCCTATTGTAAAACCAAATGTAATATGGTGTATTTATTTCTATAAAACCGGTTTAAAATTTTCTAGTAATAAATATGGGCCCCTTCGGCTGCTTAGCCACCCTAAGCGGCATAAAACCCCACAACTTAAAATAAGATTGACTAGTCACGAAGTAGATATGAACTCGCTATAAAATAGCATCTCCGGCTAAATTAACTACCATATTTCTCACCACCTAAAAGGACCGAAACCGGGCAAGATTTCGTCAGGGAAGGTTGGCTCAAAAACTGCATGACCCTGGAGCATTTCGACAGTACTAGATATCGTAGGAAGGGTGAATATTTCCTCTATAATTATTGCGTGGAAGTTGGAATAACAACTATTTACTAAAATGAACTCTGGGAATAAAATTATTCCTTGAGAAAAGAAAAATAAACTATGAGAACAAAGTTATTTACCTAAAATAAACTAGGAGAATGAAATTGTGTATTGGAATCTAAAACTGTGAGAATGAAATTATTATTTAACGTGCAAGCTATGAGAGTCAGATTATTTATTGGAGTCTGAACCCTGAGAAATAAATTTGTTTATTTAAAATCCGAACTATGGGAGTCAGTTATTAAAATTTACTCTATACGAATCAATTATCAAAAGTTAAACTCTGAGAATTAAGTTAAATTTAACCCATGAGAAAATTATTTATTAAATAAAAAAAAACTTTTATTTTTACTTATCAGACATGATCTCGGGTCCAGGACTGCGTCCTCGTCTGGCATCTCATTTATCATACGCTTCTTGATCTGATTCGGGCGTTTATGCATTGCTAAAAAATTTCTATCTAATATGGATTGAACGGTGGTTAATATACCGGTTTGTGTGCGCCGACTAGGAAATCTCGTCTACTCCGACCCATGATGAATTTGTTAGCTGTACCTGCGTGGGGGTGCTGTGTGTGCTGCCCCATCCGCACTCCCTATCATGGAGTTTGTAGATTTCTAGTCAAATGCACATGGTGTGCGCGTCGTAAGTGACGATGCTTATTGATTTATTGTGTAGTAAGTATGTCAAATTTTGTTGATTTTATTCTGTGAAATTTTCTTATAGGTTCAGGTTTGCTAGCTGTCCGGCTGAAATTTAATTCTATTTAGGTTGTTTTACTTATCAGTGAAATTTGGTAATTTAATTTCTACCGATCGTTTAGTTCATATTCAGGAAGTTATCTCATTACGTCATCCTCGTATTAATATCTGGTATGTATTTTCTATTGGAGTGCGATATTCATTTCATCAATTTATACGCTGTTAGGTTGGAATCAATAGTTTAATCGGGTGGAAATAGTACCATTTCAGGTGCTAGAGGATAATCAGGTTCGTTTATTTAAATGATACATATGTTTCACTTTCTATTAGGGTCGTCTGGTGGTATGTCATATGGGATTTCTAAGTAGTCAGCTGCGCTCTGTTGGATGAATGATACAATTCGGTATTTTAATTTAAAATTATTTTCTTTGGAAAATTCGTCAATTTATTTAGGTGGTGTATTAGATGGGTACTAGGTTTACTAAACTATGCGTTTCATGGTTTATTGATAGCAGTTCTGTTCCCTTCAGGTCATTTATCTTTGAGGTAAATCATTTATTAGACATGGATATATATTGATATACTTATGGTAGGCACGACTTAACGGTTCATATCCTGAATCACATTCGAACTGTATCGTTTTCCTCTTCCCCTCGGAGCTCGAGTCAACTTTTCGGTAGGGATTAGCTTTATTTCGTTAACTTATTTACTTATTGGGTCCTTTAAAGATGTTACTCGTGGGGACAGGTTATTCAATGTTAAGATTCATTAAATGGGTGATTTCCTCGATTTATTAATAACGGTATAATTTTATTTTATTACTTATCGATTTTCTTATTTGGTTTTTTTTTGTGAATAATATTCGTTAGTACCAGTGGTTGGATATTAAGATTTTTTACTATATTCGCGATTCATTTTATTTAAATGGACTATTTCCCAAATTACTAGTATTGACGGTATGATTTGATTTCGTTAACTTATCTATTTCTGCTTATTTGATCCGTTTTTAGGATAATATTCTTTGGAACTCGTTATTGATCATTAAGACTATAATATTGATTCATTTTATTTAAATAAACCTTCTTGGATTTTTTTTAATTATTAGGTCGAGAAAACAAGAAGCATGTATTTAATGGATGGGTGGTTGGAACCTTCATTTGGGGTGCAATCCACGGTATTCCCCAATCTGGATGGAGCGCTGATGGATCCAATTTATCTATGCTGCTACAGAGTCGGAGTTAACTTAGTATTTATTGGGAGTTTATTTATTGGTGGTTACAAATATATCGTCTCGGGTGTCTTGTTGAGGGATTTTTTTTTGGGAGTTATGTTTTCCAAAGGTAATTTAGTGTACTCCTTCGTCCGATATATAGATTGAACTTAGGTATTATTTTAATAGACTATTATATTCATATTACCTATTCGTCACTATGGGAATTGCTACGAATTTGTATTATTGCTTTAAGTGTCTATAGGGTTTAAATTTCGATATTCGCTTCCGTGGTTTATATTAATCGTGCTAACCTATGGAATCCTACTATCGTATTACATGGTTAGATTAGTCTACTTTTATAATGGTTTGGGTTCTCGATGTGAAGATTGGTATTATCTGCGTAAATGACGTCGACTATTCGGACTAATTATAGCGCATAAAAATTTTAATGATTACCCTATCGCCTTTATTTGTAAACAACAAAAGGAAAACATTTTTACTCATAAGCAGTTTAAGTTCTTAACGACTACTCGAGTCTGCAATTTATTTCGATTCATACCCTAACTGAAGATTATTGATACGTTCGTGGTAACCGCTCTATATTCATAACTATTTTAACTCCGCCTCTGTGACTCGAGAATTTACGGTCATATTAGATACCTAATGATAGTTTGAATTTATAATTGGTTTGAATTTCATAACAACGACTCCATTTTATAATTACCCGTTACCTTCCCTTAATTGGCCTTAGGCGCATTGTGTTCACATTATATTTAATGAGTGCCCACTGGACTACTCGGTGTGGTGATTTTAAGCCGTATGTAGAATAATTTAGGTCGAATTTAAAGAAATCGAGAGACAAGGAAGTAGCCAAAAGACTGCTTCCTTAAAAGTCGATAATATGAGCAGCGATAAGAAGGACTATGGGAATAGACGTAAGGATAAATGGTATAACAGTAAGGATTAACATTTGAAGGAGATATGAGAACAATGGGACCTAAAGATCGAAATCAAGCACAGGCCTTCTATCGGCAGCTCGTTGGACCGATGAATCGTTCGGTCAATTATAGCATTAGCAATAGCGCTCACTTTTTGCGGACAATCCACCCACTCGAACACAGTTCCAACGTTGCTTAGCAACAGGTTCCGAGTGGTAAGCGAAAATATTTGTATGGGGTTGTCTGAATAACAAGCATATAGTGTTGGGCCAGAACACAAATAGCCTTGAGAATTGTTTAAATGCATCAGTAATACAGCACGAAAACCCAGCACCAAGATAACTTAAAATACAATATACAACACTAACTAAACATTTTAAAATCTGAGAGAATATAAATATAAAATATAAAAGTAAAATAAAATAAATACAAAATGCATCAAGAACAGCACGAAATCTACATAAAAAATAACATAATAACAAGAAAATTTGGCCGTAAAATGACCATTTATATAAAAGTAAAAATTAATGAATTAAATGAATAAAAATAAAATATTTTTGGCTGAATAAATTTATTTAAAAATGTTTAAAATAAATTACCAATTTAAATTAAGAAATAAATAAAAATTTAATTTATATAACACAATTAATTTCAAGGTCGAATTTTGTTTAATCGCAATAAAATTAACACTCAACGTTAAGACCAAATTATAGGTATATATACTGATGTGTTTTGACAAATTTTCAGTCTTAATTTTCAGAGAAAAATTCCAGTCTAAACTGAGTTGGTGTGCGTTTCAACTGAGAGCCGTGCTTTCAGGCAATTAACACTAGTAAGTGTTTTGCCTGAACACGACAACTTTCAGTTGCTGTACACTAGTGTGAAGCGATTTAAATGATTGCTTGAATTAATTTTGACTAATTATGAAAATATATGCACGAATGTGGATGAACTTATTGACCAATTGTGAAGAAATATGAGTGAATACTGCATGAATTTCTTGACCAAATTTGATTAAATGTATTGGAATGAAGCAATGAACAATGATGATGCCAATAGACGTCCGATTATTATGAAATATTTCATGTCGAATAAACCGTACTATGCTCGAACCTGTTACTCAACTGATATGTTAAAATTTGTTTGTTATTCCTTTTTCGGCTCACAGCCAAAACATAACGCAAGATAGAAAAATAAAACACCCTATCGAACTGTGTAAGTGCGGTGTAAGTCCGCCAATAGTTCGTGCCCGTGAAGGCTACGGCGTGAGAATGCAGTAGATGGAACGTCAATGTTGTCCATTTATAAGGGAAATTGGGATGTGGGGAAGTAGTTTTTGGCTGCTCCTTCACCATCCGTTTCCTGAAAAATAGACTAAAAACCTTTAACAACAATAGGCTAAAAATCACTAACACTGAGTAGTCCAGTGGACATTCATTAAATATAATATGAACATAAATAGATCATAAGGACAAAGAGAGGGAAAGGGTAGCGGGGAAAATGGCGAAATCGTTGAAACAGTAAAAATAAATAGCCATCGGAAAAAAATTAATCCGAACTACTTAAATCATGAAAAATCATTTTTTAAATATTATATAGAAATTAAATAAATTATGTTGAATTGACATGGAAAATATGGGCAGAACGCTGCGCAAATTTTCGGAAATAGTTAAAAAAATTATCGTAATACTGTAGGATAAGGGCGGAACGCTGCTCAAATTTCCCGAATCAATTAAAATACTTATCGAAAATAGTAAAGTAAACGTAGAATGTTGTTCAATTGTTAGTATAATATCCTTATAAAACTGTAAAATAAGGGCGGTACAGGAAGAACAGGCCGTTACCTACCCGCTGGTATTTGCCCCAGCCCAGGTAGCTTACCAGAGTGCGATAAAACCGGTGCAACCATTATTCCAACCAAAGTCTTGCGCAAGACCAGGACGAGCAGAGAGAAGAAGGCAGAAACAATGTAGATTGCAACTAGGACAAAAATTAAACTGAGAATGTAGTGATCTAATAAATAAAATTCTTTTTTCATTTCTAACTTACTTTATTAATACAATTTTCTGAGGAAAAAAAACCAATGTGAAGTAAAGTAAAGAGAGTAAGGGACCTGAGAAGATAAGACGAGCACAGACCTTCTATCGGTAACTCGCTGAACCAGCTGTAGACCGGGTCTTAGCAGTTTTGGAAACAAAGCTCACCTTAGACGGTTACAGAACCATTGGTTAAAGGACTAATGGAATCTAAAAATCGAAATCGAGCACAGGCATTCTATCGGCAGCTCGTTGGACCCATGGATCGTTCGGTCAATTATAGCATCAGTAATAGCGCTCACTTTTTGCGGACGATCCACCCACTCGAACACAGTTCCAATGTTGCTTAGCAACGGGTGTCGAGTGGTAAGTGAAAGATATTGTATGGGGTTGTCTGGGTAACAACCATATAGTTTCAAAATATTGTATGGTGGGTTACAGGGTTTCAAATCTTGCTTATCTTCCCGGCGACCCTAGTAACGCCATACAAAAGATTGCTAACTGCCACTTGGCACCCGTTGCTAGGCAACGTTGGTAATGTGTTCAAGTGGTGGACTGCCCGCAAAAATTGAGTATCATTAGCTAATACTATAGTTGCTCGGACAATCCTCGGGTTCACGAGCTGTCGATAGAAGACCTGCGCTCGCTTTTACTTATTGGTCCCCTTGCGTCTAAATTTCTATCGTATATCCAGCTGGTTTATCGGCGTTAGATTGAAAGGACAAAATGATTGGTGATTGTATTTAATCCCTCACAATTGTATTTTATTTATTATTAAAAAAAAACTTTATTAGTACGTAAATGAAATGAGAGATGTACGGAAAATAATATATTTAACAATAATCTATTTAAAAGTGCATTGATTGGAGAGTCGAGCGGCTCGGCGCTTAGCTCGCTCCTTGCGACCCGGTCGTCGACTGGATGTTGAAGGAATTGTTGGAGCAGGGTTTTCAACAGGGGTTGGCATTGCGGATGGGGTCGGATTCACTTCTCGGTATGCTAATTGAGCCGGGGCGAAAACTAGAGGGTAGGTTACCGCTGCCCCTCTTGACTAGCGGACAACGCTACCTCTAGCCCCCTGATTTGGGTCTTCAGACTTGTCACCAATTGTCTTTCTTCGGCCCACCCCTTCTGGGCCGCGGCTAACTTTTGATACAACGGCTTGACCCTCGTGGGGTTAACCCATGTAGCTTTGAGTTGTTGTATTTCCCGGACCAAGTGTATGAGTTGATCGTGGAGATCCTTGTTTGTTTGTCGCTCCCGAGTTAACTCGTTTTGTAACAACTTTATGGGATCCATTTCTAAAAATAGCCTGAGTGAATTGGATGGCGACTAATGCAAATATGAGTAGTTTTATTTAAACAATTTTTCAAATTGAAAATTATGATAATGATAGAAAAGATGAGACAGAAAAAAAATTTTTGTTCTTGAATCGGACACAATGTCACTAACAATAATCAATGTCTACATCAATAACGTCTACTCCTCCGCGAAGAATCGCTTAATCCCCTCTTCCGGAGCATATCCCGAGACTACGAGCACCGGTCGTTTAAGGTTTCTGATCGGTCTGGGAGAAGGCGGGTAGCTGTCGGCCAGTCGTCCAGCCGCTATGTCATCTTTGACATTGGCCAGGTAAGATGTGGCCCATGCCACGTCAGCCTCGATTTGTCGCTGACGCTGTAGAAGGCCTTCTAGGAGCTCTTGGGCCTGCATTAAAATGTCCCGTGACGGATTGGGTTCGTCCGCCATCTCCCGAAATCGCTTCATGAATTTTTCTGGTGATATTTCCTCCGTTTGTTCATCTGTAGGCTCCTCAGGATATCGTTCCTGGTATACCCGACTCCAGGCTTGTCTCCATTGTTCCACAATGTGAGCGGGCATATCGATCATGGTTCTAGCGTGTCCTGAATTAAAATATATGTTTACTCCATCTTTCTCCGTATTTTTAATAGTTTGCAAAAATGAAATTGTTCTTGTCCTGTATGAGAGGACTTGCTAGCTTGAATCTACCTATATTAGGTGTCTGAGTATCTTGTGAGTAAAGTAGCTGGTAGTGCTGCTAATCTTGTGTCGTGCGTTAGGCCAAAGGAATCTTGCGGTTTGGTAAAATAATATGGTACTGCGTCTGTCTTATATGGGGTATGTTAATAGCCTAAAATTCGCGTGCGTATCCGTTCATTTACTAAATGTACCAATTTTTATCACCACAGCTTAAGGTATTTTCAATGCAAACCGACAATAAAATGGCTATGTATCGAACTATTGCGCAAGCGATTATTGTATTTAGGTTTTAGTTTATTGTCGAAATCGTTGACGGGATTCTTGATTATCAAATTTCAGAGCGGAAACGAAGTGATTGATTTCCGGTGATTGACGAATTCTAATCAGACGGCATGAACCGGACATCGAATTCGGTTCATCAATCACGGTGAATTACCGGATGTGGCAAAGATTTGTTAGATTTCAATACGCCAGAATGTTTATTTTAAACGGATAAAGTTGTTTATCCGGTTTGTTCATATTTATTGCGAATTCTCGTATGAACTTTTCAAGTAGGTGAAAATACTTTATTAACATCATTTAATTTTCTCGTTTGAGGATCATTAGTTATCGGGTTGCAGATCGGGGTTTTGGGTCAAGAATATTCTGCGTTCATTGGGGGACGCGGTCATCTCATTACCATGGTCAAACAAAATCGGTGGTAGGTATTTTCTCAGGGTTAAGTTAGTTAGTTATTAATCGCTTTATTTTTAGGGTTCGCAATTTATCGACGCACAATTTTTTGGGTGATTACCACTCTGTTAATGCTGAGTTCGAAGTATTCCTCGTGATCGTTCTGTGCCCTCGTTCGACGATGGTTTTGTGTTTTACGGGAGGAATCAAATCGCTTCATTTTCAAATTTCTTATTCTAATCAATAAATTCTTTGATCATTTGGTTTTAAATTAGTTAATCATGACAATTTCATCTATGGTTGACCTCATTAAACGAATAATATAGATGTTTGTTCGGATAATTATTCATTTTATTCAATCCCTGTCTCAATTCCGTGATCATCAAGTCAAAGGTCCCTCTTTCTCACTTCGTGGCTTCGTTGCATTCGTTTACATATGAAATTTTTCATTACTCAAGCGCAATCGAACGTTTGTTGATGGATCAATTGGTTATACCCATAATTCTCTGCATGAACTTACAACAATCTCTAATCCACATGGGTTGATTTTAGTTATGAAATTTCATCAAGAAGGACCTTACCTGCTGATCACGAAACTGATTCGATTTAAAAATCATTTTGTTTAATACAATACGCTTAATTAACAGTTTTGGTAATTCATAGTTTTTATAAGTTATTTCTTTTATTCGGATATTTATTTTTCAGTATACATATTTTGTAGCTACTTATCTGATTCGAACACTTGTTGTTATGGTGAAATGAGTTAAGGAGTTAGATCTCCGTTACGTTGAATAACAATTATCCATTAAATGACTACTTGGTTTAATAAATTGACGAGTCAAATATTTTTACAGAATTCTTTGTTTCTTTACGGTACAATTTTACTTTAAATGGTTGAGTGAAAATCAATGGATTTTTATTAATGGAATTTTTTAAACTACGGTATTAACTTTATTTATGTTGATCAATTAGCTAAGTATTTAATGAATGTTCAATTTGCAATATGGTATTTTAGCGGGTGAAATTTCCTTATATTGCTCGATTAAAAGTTAATGAATTATTAAATGAACACTTGATGAATTAATTTTCTTTTCTTTAAACAATACTAAATGAGTTACTTATCAAATGAATAGTTTAATGAATTAATAATCAACTTACAATCGACGAATTACTTATCAAATCAATGCTTTAATGAGTTTTACTTTAAACAATAATTAAGTTAAAATCAGTGAATTATTTATTACACGATTATAGTACTTCAATGAGTTAAATATATTTACGCTAATCAATTAGACCCGATGAGTTATTTATTAAATGAGTACTTGATTTACAGTATAATAGTTTAGTGAATTACGTATTTTTATATTAATCAATCGAAATCTATGAGTTATTTATTAAAAGGATACTAAATATTTTTATATTAATCAATGGGAATCAATAAATTATTTATTAACTGATCTCTATTCATTTATTTGACTCGCCAATTTAATTTTTGTTTGAAATGTTAGTTTGAATTATAACAACGATTTCCATTTTAATTAACCCCCGTTCCAATCCCTTTTAATAAGCCTTAAGCGCATTTTGTGTTTATATTATATTTACTGAGTGCCCACTGGACTACTCGGTGTGATGATTTTTAGCCATGTGTAGTATGAGTTAAGTCGATTTTACAGAAACGAGGAACGAGGAAGCAATCAAATGACTTCTTCCTTATTCCTCCTTTCATCTATAGGGATAATATTGACGATCCAACCCTGCGTTCCGCACGCCGGGTTTTCACGGGCACAGATCATTGGCGATATTCCACGCGCTTACACGAATCTGAATTGTGTGTAGATTTTATTTGCTTGCATTATGTTTCGGCTGTGGGCCGGAAAAATTTCGACACATTTTAATTAACAAAATTATAGATATATGAAACAAATTATACATAATAAGGTTTATTAATTATAAGAAAATATAACAAGTTACCCTTCCAATTCATAAAAAAATTTGCATACATTCACATAATAAACCAAATGCCTCTCTTCCCACGCCGACGTCCGAGCAGAGCTCTCCAGAGATGCAAGACACGGGGCGTGGAAAGAGGGTTCCAAAATCAATGATTCTCACCTAAAATTCTGAAAATAGATTTAAAAGATTCAAATAATTTGAAACCACGGAGTAATTTCAAAAATTAGTTTTTAGTCTTAAAAATGGTTTAAAACTGGTTTAAAACTGGTTTTCGAAAAATGGTTAACTTTAATGTGAAAATGGATCAGTATATATACCTAAATTTTTGGTGTGTAAAATTTGATGTAGTAAAACAAAATTCGACCTTGTTGTTTTCTAGCAAATTCTAATATTTATTTTTATTATTTTTTGATTTATTTTAATAATTTTTTAGTTAGAATTTTATTTGAATTATTACTAATTCAAATTTTCCGATTTAAATCTTGCTTTAATGAACTTTAACTGATTTTTCCAATTTCGTCGAATTTGTCGTGTTTTCTTGCTATATTTGTGTAGGTATCGTGCGGATCTTGGTGCATTTTGTTAATATTTTATTTTATTTTTATGTTTCTTAATTTATATTTAATTCTTTTATTTCTCAGATTTTATATGGTTTAATTGGTGTTTTGAGGTTTTATTTAAATTGCGTGTTGTGTTTGCGTGTGTGTTTCTGATCCATTTAAACATTTTGAAGGCCGTTTACGTTTTGGCCCAACATAAAACACTCGGGGGTCCGTAAAATTGCGACCCGCAATTTCAATTGATTTCAAATTAATACATACAATTCTGTTTTCAATATTCGCATTCATAAAAAGTTTTTACGGTATGGTTAAATCATCAAGGTAAAGATGGACTTAAGGTCCTACTTCGATACGTAATCAAATAAAATCAGATAGTTCAGTTTTAATATTAGTGCAAGTTTTGTAGTATCAGTTCAAATCAATGTAAATCAATACGCGTTAATTAGTTCAAATCAATGTAAATCAGTTATATTTGGCTTCGAATGAATCACTGACGGCTTGGGTTTCGCTTTCGAGCTGGGTTGATCTTGAAGGGTGATTGATAGAAATCTGCGAGAGTCTTGTCGTTTCGTTGGTTTTGTCGATTTTTCGAATTTGGGTGAACATTCTTCTGAATTTTTGAATTGGGGTATTTTGTCTTGGTTCGTTTTTTGTTAGGCCGATGATGAGACAACATATTAAGAGTATTATGTTGGATATTATACTAATCGGTAGTATAAGTTTGATTGATAGAGTTGTTGTACGGGGTTCATTTCCTTGTCCCACTCGTTTTCCTAGTTGTTTTTGAATTGATAGGGTGATTTTTTGAATTTCTTGGATTGGTTTGTTATTGGGATTTGCTTTGGCTGTTCTTTGAATTTGTCTGATGATATTTTCTAGGGTTTTCTTTATTTCTCGATTCTCATTTTTTATATTGGCTATCTCTTCATTATTTTTCAGTAGGGTTTGTATCATTATTTGGGTTTTCTCGATATTCTGTTTTATCTCATCCTTGTTCTCTTTCATGGGGCATTGTATACATTGTAGTTTTATTTGCTGACATTCTTCATTATCGGGATTTCTACAAATTTCTTTGTAATCGGTACAGGTGCTGTCTTCTCTTCTGAAGGGTTGGGATTTCTCGCATTTTTCTAATGGGTTTTCAGTATTACACTTTCTCATCATTATCATCATTATTATTGTGATCCATAACATTGGGTTCATGGTTTTCATTTCTAATATATATCAATCAATTTTCACGTCTATTTACAATTTTATTCAACTATATACAGTGGAGTTTAGCCCTTTTTACTCTTTCTCTCTTTCTGGGGTTGAGTGTCTCTCGCACTCTTCTTTAATTTTATTTTCTGAGAATCTCATTATCAGGACTTGGGCTTTTATTAATCGCTCGGTTAATTTTGGGAGTTCTTTTAGTCGCTCTTTGTTTTCTTTGATTATTCTTTGTTGATTATGAATTTTCATTTGAAGATTTCTTTCTTTTGTTTGTTTTCTCTTGAGTTGACGTTTATAGTTGACCCGCTTGGTTGTTTGTTTTTCCAGCTTTCGTCTCGCTTCCTGGAGCTGATCTGTTAATGTTTTGATTTCGTCCTGAACTTGTTGGTGACTTTCTTTTATTTCTCTGGCTTTTCTACAACTGTCTTCTAGTTGTAGCACGTATCTCTGTTCGCTTTTTCTGCTGTCTCGCATTCGTTCTGCTTCGGTTTTCCAATAGTCTTCCAGGATTACACGGGTTTTTATTTCAGCTAATTCTCGTCTCAATTGTTCATTTTCTCTCTTTTGATCTCTGTTTTCTCCCATGCTAGATGTTAGTTTTCGTTTTATCATATTGGTTAGTTGTTTAAATTGTATTAATTGATGATTTATCCGGGCGATTTCTGACTCTTGCTCCTCCACTAACTCTTGCCATTCCTTTCTTTCGGCTCTCCATCTTTTACTGTAGTATCTCAGTGGGTCTTGCTCGATTGGTTCTACTAATTGAATTGGGCTTGGTACGTATTCTCCGTCTTCTAGATTCATTCGGATTTCTATTTCGTTTGAATTCATGCTAAATATACATTGGCTACAATTTTTTGTTTTTATAATTTTTTATTGTTTTTATTATCTTTTTACACTTTTTACAATTTTTCTCTTTAAATTTACGCTATCGTTTCGTCCGTCTCCCCGAATCCTTCATCGGGTTCAGCGGTTACTTGGGTTGGATTTTCGGTTGGATATAACGGCATAAGCAGGATTGGTGGTCGGTTTCGCAAGGTATTTACCTCTTCACGCAAAGCGTTTGATATTTGTATCTCTTCGTCTAAGAGATAAGCAAGATAGTCTGCGTTTTCAGTTAATTCCTCCACCTGCGTTTCCAAACGATGCGTGTTTTCCAAAGCTTTTAACTTTTCAATCTCTTTTCTTAGATTCTGTTCATTTTCCTCATATCCTTGCTTTATCGTTTTGATTTCTGCTTCCACTTGTTCCTTCAACTGCTTATTAACTTCATGTTGATGTCTCAACTGGATTTCTTTAAATACTGCAACTCCTCGGTGTCCGTTCACCTCCTGCTGGAGTTCTGTTATTCTCTCGTTTAATTGTTGGATTTGTCGTCTTTCATCCGTTTGTTCGTGTAGGGTTTCCGTTATCTTTTGATTTAGTTGATCAATCCATTTTCTGAGGTCCTTGTCGGTTTTCCTGAGCCTTCTTATTGTATTTTGTCTGGCTCGTTCATGGTATTCCATTGTTTGGATTTCCTCGTTCAGCTCCTCAATTGTTTCTTTCTGCGCTTCGACTTGTTCCCATAGCTCCCAATCTTCCATATTCAATATCTTTTTGGGTAACAGTCTTATCTCTTTCTTGGCTTCTTGGTACTGGTTCTTCCATCTTCTTGCTTCTGATTTGATCCACTTTTCTTTGTCTTCCGTTTTTAATTGTTGTATTTGTCTCTGTTTAAGAGTCTGTTCTTGTTCTATTAGCATCTCCTTCATTCTCGTTTGTTGCCATACTATTTCGTGATCTTGTTTTTGTATATGTTCCCATTGCATCGCGTTCTCGATTTTCGACAATCTATACTTGTCTTTCCACTTTCTCGCTTCCGCCATTGTTTGGATCACTATTCTTTCCTGTCTATCGTCTCTGGGCTCTCTAATTTTCTTTGATGGTTTTGGCCCTTGATTTCTCAGCTTGTTGACTTCCTTTTTCGCATTTTCCCATTTAGCTTTGTAAGCTCTTGCTCTATCTTCTTCTTCGGCTATTTGCTGAATGTAGTGTCTAATTCGTGCTTCCCAATTACTTTTTGAGTTTTCTCTATCCTCTGTCCATTTGGCTTTCCAATGGAGTGCTTGTCGTTTTGCCCATTCTTTGGCTTGTTCCAAATGGGTTCTCTTTGTTTTCTCTATTCGATATTGGGTGCTAATTTGCCCAATTTCCTCCTGCATTTGCTGTATGATTTTTATCGTCTCCTCTCCTTCTTCTCGTATCTCTGCTTCTTTATCTTTTATCACTTCCCGCAATCTTTCGATTTCGCTTTGCTGATCCTGCTTCTCCTGCTCTAGAGTTTGTATCTCTTTTCTTTGGTTTTTGATTCTAGTTTGGTTCTGCATCGATTCTTTTACTAGTTCCTCTTCTCGTCCTTGATATGGTTCATTATTTCCCTCGGAATTCATTGTCTGTTGTTCTAATTCTTCTCTTATCATCTTTATCTTTAACGTATCTCTCAGTAGTTCTCCTTCTACTGATGTTAATATTTCTTTTAATCTCATCGACCTTTGTTGCCATTCCTCTTTAATCTCTCTTAGTTGTTCGGATTGGTTTTCGATTTTTGACTCTTTGTCCTCTGTTGCAGTTTTCTCTATCTTTTGGCTTATCGTCTCGTTTTGGTTCATTGTAATTCTGAATATTAATAATTGATTATTCTCTCTTTTCACTCATATCAAAATTTTATCATAATTTACATCATCTCGTATTTTTTGTGGTTTTTGAGTTTTTATAATTTTTTGTTTTTACGTTTATCTTTATTTACACTTTTTACACATTGTTTTTGTTTTCTATCTACTGATCAGCGAAACGGAATCCTTCGATCCGCCCGTTGATCGGCTTTCTACATACTGGACATATATCAACTTTTAGCCCACATGCTTCACATGTGACCATATGTCCACAAGGCGTATAAATTATTTCTACATGTTTCTGCCAACATGTTACACATTGATACTGTTCCAAAATAGCTTCTTTTATTATTGATTTGTCTCGATTCTCTTTTGGTTTCTCTTGATATCGCTTGATTGCTCGGATTACTGCTTGTGTTGAGTCATACCATTCTAAATTATTAGCTAATCTTTCTTTGATTATTTTTCTCATCTTTTGAGTATCTACTCCTGATAATAGCATTATGGTTCTCGTTTTCGGTCGATCCAAAATATTTTCTATTTGTTGGTTGGTAATTATTATTTCGATATTTTTTGACTCTTTTTCTTGCTTATACATGCATTTCCCTTTATGCTTTAACTTTTTGACATTCTGATCTGGTATTGGTTGTTGATTTTTACATCCTTCGCACATTATTCCTCTGGCTGTTTGACAATACCCTTGACTCGCAAATTCTGCTGCTCTTGGATTTCCTTTGAAAGTTTTAATTCTCTCTTCGAATGTTCTATTTATAGTTTCTTTTTCCCAGATTAATTCTGCTGGATCTTCGAAACTCTTTATTATCGTTATCTTTTTCTCGCCTCCCTTTTCGTCTTTGTCTAATTCCGATTGTCGAAGTCCTTCTAATCTGTTCATCGCTTGGTTTCCTACGTCAATGTTTATTCTAAATGGGCAGGTTGAAAATTTCCTCAGGTGTTCTCGTTTTGCTGTTTCTCCTTTTTCCCAATGCGAGAGTCTTCCTTGACAATAAATACAGGTGACTTCATCCGGTAGTTCGGGGGTTCCTGAGAAGAAGAATCCTTGGGCTGCCATCTCTTTACTCTGTCGGTCAGTGAATACTTTATTATCTTTGAACGTTAAATATCTCTGTTCTTCTTCTCTCAGCTCCTCGTATCTTACTTTTCTCTGTGAGTAAATTACCTTCCTCATTTTCCATGGTCGTCCGGTTGTGTCGAAACTGGTATAATGCTGAATTGCGATTACTAAGGTTTTAATTTTTTCCTCTTCCTCTGGTTTTTTCCATAATCTCGTCCATATCGAATCTGGTCCTTCTCTCATCTGTATTGTTATCTCTTCGCTGATTCCGCTTGCCATCTAAATATCGTCATTATTTTGAAGTTTCGTTTTTCTGATTTTTTCTGATTATTTGTAATTTTTTGATTTTTATTTAATTTTTATTATTTTATTTACATTTTATTTACACTTTTCTTTCTTTTTACAACGTCTTATCTGGCTTCTCCACTTCTAATTTTATATACAGGTTATCTTCTCGCAAGAATCCTTCTCCTCTCAATCGTTGTTGTGGATAAAAACGTGGTGTACCAATTGCTGTATTCCAGCCGGTTGTTGGTCTTCCCATCTGTGGTTCATTTCCTGTTCTGATCGGATTGCGGTAATCCTCTTGTCCTTTCATCGTTAATATCATGTTTTGTTTAAAAGGCCATGTTAATAGCTCGTCGTAATCTCCCTTTCCCACTCTGATGAAAACACTGATGTGGGTGCCTGTTGCATTCCCATCCCCATTTGGATATAGTCTAATGCCCAATTTGTATCCATTTTCCCAACTGTATATTGGTGGGCTGTCTAAAATTCTCTGTGTTCCGTCTTTTGCTCTCTGAAGCTTCTCTGCGAATTCGGTTATTTTCCATAAAAATGGTGCTGTAAGATGTTTTCTGACTATAGAACTGTTAGTTTCTAGTTCCTTTATGCTGTTGGTCATCTGTTGCATTTTCTTTTCCATTTCGCCCATTTTCTTGAGTGTGTCTCCTTGGCTTCTCTCGAAATTCTTTCTGGATTCTAATATTTCTCTTATTATTGCTTTTTGTGCATCATTTTCTGTTCGTAGGCTTTTTATTTCCCATGCCAACATCCCTATCGTTTTCATTATGATTTCGGCATGCTCGATACTATTTTCTATCATGTGCTTTTGCATTTCCGCAATTGGTAGTTGCGCTTGACAATTGAATAACTCCAACGGGCATTTGATTGATTTGCCGATACATTCGTTCCAGTGTTCCTTTAATTTGACTTTATCTTTCCTGTCGCAGTTATTTTCGCATATCCCTTCGTATAGATCACATATTTGTTCCTCTTTTGGATTCCGGTGTTCCATCTCTATTTTTGTCCATTCGTCGGTGACTCCACAGAATTCGCATTTCTCCTCTCTCTTGATGCACACTTTGTGATGTTCTTTGATCGTCTTTTTCGTTGTGATGGTTTGACATTTTTCGCATAATATCTCGTTATATTCGCATTCATTTGCGTGACTTTCCGCTTCCTTCATTAGTCCTTTCCATTCACATTCTTTTACTTGGCATTGAACTAATAGATTGTTGATTTCTTTGTTGGTGGCTTTATCTATTGTTGTAGGATCTTCATCCTTTTCCAATATTTCGTCGCATCCAGGGCATTTTATTGTTTCTGTTTCTATCACTTCTATCGTACAGTCCGTACATATTCTGCATCCACATTTCGTTTGTCTCGCTCCAATCAGTAGTTCTTTGCATTTACAACATTTCAATCTTTCTTTTATATCGTTCACCACTCTAATTTTATTTTTCATTATTCGTCTCGTAGTTTCTGATGGATTCTCGCTTCCTCTTATTCTCTCGATAGTCGTCTGCATATCTACAAAATTTTTCAATTACTCGACGTTGCTTTACTTCTATCGTTTTATTTATACATATTTACACGGTACGCTTTATTTTTACTCTACTGTTGAATCCGGTTCAGGGGTGAATTCTGGCATCGATGCTATCCATTCCACCCAACTTGCTGGATCTACGTGCTGTTGGTTGTTACGTAGTCTTCTAATTTCGTCAGCTTGCCATCTAACTTGATCTGTTAATTGTTCATTTATTCTCTGCAATTGTAGTATTGTTCTCTGCTGCTCTTCTAGTCTTATGGCTTGTTGTAGGCCTCTGTTCACGCTTTCCGTTAATACTATGTGAGTATTTGTCCACTGAGTTTGCGCATTGTTCGTTATTAGTGTCATTAATTCACATTGTCGTCTCCACGTTGCCTCGACTCCTTGATCTTGATATATTCCTTGATTTAATTCTACAATTTCTATGGGTACATTGGCAGCTGCTGGTTGTTGTATTGCTTCTGTGAACGGTGGTATTCTCACTTGATTTGGTTGATTTACATTATTCGGATTCATCTGTTAGTTATAATACATCATTAATTCATCGCATTCATTTCTGTTTGCTTACTATTTCTGACACATTTTGTACAATATTTAAAAATATACATACTATTACTACTACTATACTACATAATATTTTACACTATATACAACGTCTCTTTTTCGTTTTACACTATCGTCTCCGGGGACTCTATACGCAATGTCCGTATATCCCCATATTTCTCATTCATTATCTGGTATACATCAGATTCGTTTGACCATTGTTGTGCTTCGATAATGGGCGGTTCTTTTAACCAGAGTCCACTTGTGCTAGAATTTCCTATGATTTCATATTCCTCAGTTCTTTCTGCATCGTATTGTCCTAATTCGATATCGTAATTGAATTTTTCTACTGCTGGCCATAATCTTTTCTTTGCCGGCTTCTTTCCGCATTTGGTAGTTCTTACTAATTGAATTACTATCAGCATCACTATGCTACTTATTACCGCTGTTGTATCCAGATCATTGTAATCATGTAGTTCTTTTCGTTAGGCTGTACGGTCGTATTTTCTCTTGCATTGGTTGTCTCCATCATTCCTTCTTTTGGTTGCACATTTTTGAGTGCTTTCTGGAGTTGTAACGCTTCGTGAATTGAAAGGTGGCTATCGTCCATGATCATTCCTTTTTTCCATGTTTCGTTTCTTGGTTTTCCCTCAGATGGTTTTATTATAGGTTGATCTGTCGCATTTGACTTGAGTGGTTTCCTTGTTATCGTTCTCCAATGCTCATGAGTTCCCTTTTGGATATTTATTACATATTTTTCCGAGTTTTCTTTTCGTCGGTATGCGGTACTTTCGATTCGTTATATTTCTGCTCGTTTCACATTGGATTCTTTTGTTCACTGGTTCGTTTCTTTTAGGTTCGTATACACAGATTTTTGTGATGGGTTTTTCACCTGTGTTTTCAATTACTATTTCCTCTTCATTTACCGCATTTGATTCTATGTTTATTATTACTGCTTTACTTTCTCTGATCTGTCGTTGGTACGGTTTTTCTTTCGTTTCTTTTTCCGAACGTTTTGTCGTAACTGATTCTAACAATTTCCTTGTTATTGATTTCCAGTAATATTCTCTTCCTCTCTGGACGTGTACTATGTACTTTCCACGCTTTCTTTTTGTTGGAATACGGTATTTTGATTGTTGATATCATCATTTTGATTGACATATTTGATTCTCTCATTTAATCGTTCCGTTCTTTTTAGTTTCGAATATAGCAAACTTTTGTAATGGGTTCTTAGGCCATATTTTTCGACTATTATCTTTCTCACTCTTTGGGTTTGATCCACTTTTATTATTATTTCTTTATTTTCTCGTGCTCGACGTTGATAAGGCTCTTCTTGGTCGTTGTTAATTTCAATGCCAGAGTTTTTGGTTAATGAGTGCAGGGTTTATTAGTTATATCTTGTTGGGCATCATATTATGATATTCGCAATGTCCTTCTAGACTGAGTCGCCATTCGCATTTCTTTCCCGCTTTCATCATTCATCTTTCCCAAAATCGATAATTTGGTTTTGTATAACATACTTTTTCAATGGTTTCTATTCACAGATTCGTTTATTTATTCGTAATTTGCCTATTCCTGGTTTACTTGGATTTTTACGTTCTCTGTCTGTATTGTAAAGCAGTCTCTAATACTCTTTAGTGGTTTCTGACATGATGATCGGAATTGTTCGATCGTATTTCCATCCTTCCTGGTTTTCCTATTGAATCGATTGACAACTTCATGCTTATGAATTCGTTGTCAGGTTGTTAAGCATAATCCCTTCCTTGAAATTCATTACGTTTAAATGTTCGTATTAACTGAACGATCTATTTCTTTCGTGATCTTTCTCGTCAGCTCCGTAACTTGAATGGACGTAATCAATATCATTGATTTTTTGCTAGCAGGGTCGCTCGTTTGATTTTCTTTGTTGTGAGTAACCTCATCCTTGTTTCGTTTTCCCTCGTTATTATGTTGTCGTTTCTTGACGTTCTCGTTAGATGGTTCCTCTTTTCTCTTGTTGTGGGATTGTTTTTCATCTCTAGCATTGGTTGGCATCTTGATCATCTGGGTTTCGCTATGCCACTTCTCCTCTCATTAGTACGTTTCCACTCCGGGGTTCCTTTGAAATGTCGTCCTCGACATTTTATTTCAATTATCCTCGTTACTTTATTATCTGGCTTTTTTATATCATCCATCTCTTTTATCTCTTGTTTACTCGCTTGGAACTTATTTGCTTCGAATGCCAATCGATGTCTTATCATTAATAACTGTTCTTCTATCTCCAATTCGTATTGTTCTTTTGGATGAATTGGTGAATTCAGTCCTTCCCATTTCAATCATTACTTTAATATTCCGTTTTGGAAATGGGTAGTGAGCTATATTTTCTTTAATAGAACGTTTCCTGTTTCTTACCATATAGTTTAAATCAAATACTTTAAGTGGTGAACCTCATATGGTCCATTTCCAATGCAGAGTTGGGCTGCTCGCTCTGCGTGCTTGTTTATGGCGATCGATAGCTTCCCATCATGTTTGGCTGTGTTTTACCCCATTATTTCTCTCTCCTAATTGTTTGCGTACTGAGGGTTATGAATTTTATTTGCGCTTTGCTGTGGTTCTGATTCAGTGCATAGTGTAATGACAAGTTGAAGTTTCTCCATTTCTTTCTTTTAAACGATGATCCCTGTTTTTAGTAGTTCTCTCAGAAACTGTTGTAGAAGCATCTGCTGCAACTGCGAAACATTATGGTGTTTGTCCCTCTCGCTTTGGTTAAATTTGAGTTGTGTCCGCATTGTCTGCATAAATTGGATTATAATCTAGTTACTACGTGAGTGTTTATGTCGGTACTGCAATAGGTAGAAGGTACTGTTCTCCTTCTACATCTGCCATAGTAAAGATCATCGGGTATACTTTCCTTTGATACGATCCATTTTCTGGTGGGACTTCTAGCTCCTTTGGCAAATCCATGGCGCATTTTCCCACTGCTTTGTTTACTATTCTCATCCATCCTTTCCCTTCGACGCCGCATTCTGGCATTATTTTCTCTGATGGCTTTTAACCATATAATTCACTTGTCTACATTATCGCTTGGGTCCGCCAGTTTAGGGGTTTTTTGTGGTCATCTGATTCGGTCCTCTACGGTATGTTTGCTGCGCTTCTATTTTTCCGACTCATCGAGTGCCGTTTATATCTCAGTTGTTGATTTGTGATCTTGTGTTTGCAATACCATTCGATTTTCTGGTTCTCGTTATTGGTTCTAGGTATCCGTTTACATCCTGCTCCACGTTAGGCGTAGATAGGTTCAGGTGAGTGGTTATTGACGCATTTACTACCGAGCATGTTGTTCTATTTTACCATACCATTATCGCTCAATGGTCTTTTACCACATCTTTGTAATGTTTCTGGCTACTCCATGGGCATAATTTCTGGTGTTGCGATTATTAACCGGAGTCATCCCACAATCCTGAAAGATTATGCTCACACAGCACATCTCGGCTGTTTTATCATGGTAATATCTTTGTAGCTCTCGTGATTAAATAATTTCATAGCCGTGCTGTTTGTTCCAGATCTCGTTGCAATTCGCGTCTTTGAAACCACGTGTACAGTATCATCGATTCCATATACTGCGATATCGGTGGTTGGTATATCCTAAATCTGAATCGGCATATTACCATTACTCTGCCGTAACATATTAAATGGAGCTCATGATTTCCGTTGCTGAGTGGCGTATTGAACATTGCTAAGTAAGCATAAGGCGATAGATTTATATATCTATCCACAACTTTTTGGTGTCTGCTCACATGAATTGGAATCATTTCTATTTAATATGCCGTTCAGTCCTTTCGGGTTTGACCATTTGGTTTTGATGGATGGTACGGTGAGTGTTGCGTCAGCTTACGCAACTTCTGAGTAACTTCGTTACTTCCCTCTATTATATTCGCTCATAACGTTGGTTCCTTGATCAGTTAGAATCTGTCATTAGGTGATTCCGTATCTACAAAGCATGATCTCTTCTACTAGGAATTTCGCTAATGTTTGGGCTTTGATCGGTATTGCGAATGCTTCCGGGGAATTTGTTTGACCTAGATAATCTGTACTACTAGATATTGTAGATATTCGCATTCGTTGGTTCCTGGTAATGGTCCTACTACATCTCCATTGCGAATCATCGTCATTGGTTCTGGTGGAATTGGCATTGGCTTTAATGGTGCCTATCCATTTCTTCGCCTGTGCTTTTTCTGGTTGCGCCATATCAGAACAATTCTTATCATCCTTTCACGTCTTCTCCGATATTTGGCCAATAATATTTTTGACGTAATCTTGCGTTCCGTCTTTTTCGCTGAGATGCGGTGTGCCTCCGCAAGTTTCCATCATGAATTGCATCAGTAACTGATCTGTTGTGCGGTCCTACTTTCTGGTAAGCAAAACATAAGTCGTTTTGCTCGCCATCGCAGTGTATTAATAGACCATCCTCTTCTGCCATGGTAATAAGGAGGTATCGATGGCTGTTGTTTCTCTATGCTGCTCTCAGTTTGCTGTGAATGTTGTCGAAAGATTTTCAATACGTTAGTCATTCCATAAAATTCGATTATTGTTCTTCAATTCTTCGTCTCCTTCTGCTCGTTTCTCAGTTTGTAAATCGAGTATCTTGCTGCGATACATCATCGCATATGTCGTATTAGCATCGTGATCCATTAGGTTCCTCAAATAACAAATTCTGACATGCGTCTGGCGTAGCGTTGGCTTTCCTGCATTTGAATTTTTATATAGCGGCGAGTATTCTTGTAGACTGCATTGCCATCTGCAATTAAATCTCGCTCGAGCTTCTTGTGTTGGCGCGTAGCCAAAGCCAATGGTTGATGACTCGTAGGTGATGATAATATTCGTGACCCGATAACAAATCAGTGTTGAAAATGTTTAATAGCTCTGGATTATTGCTAGAGCTCTCTTTTCAGTCACCGAGTAGTTCTTATCATGTTTCTTGAACGTTCCGACCTAGTAATATCCAATAATCGTTCTTTTTCTCGTCCATCATTGTCCTAGGACTGCTCCACGATGCATATCCACTTGCGTCTGTCGCTAACACACAACGGTTTCTTAAAATCTGGTGTAGCGAGTATTGTGCTGAATATCAGTTTATTCTGAGTGTTTCGGAAGGCTGTTTGTGTTGTCCTTTTCGCCATAGTAAAACGGGGTAGTCCTTTTTGGTTAGATTCTGTATGGTTTTGCGATAGTTGCAAGACTCGTGTGATGCAACTTGCC